>PITA01033457.1:0-12748 GCA_004023965.1 Spilogale gracilis | reverse complement strand
TTGATTAAAACTCTTCACAGTGTAGGGATAGAGGGAACATACCTCAATATCATAAAAGCCATATATAAACAACCCACAGGGAATATCATTCTCAATAGGGGAAAATGGAGAGCTTTCCCTCTAAGGCTGGCAATCACGACACAGATGCCCACTCTCACCACTGTTCTTTAACATAGCACTAGAAGTCCTAGCCTCAGCAGTCAGACAACAAAAGTAGGAAAAGGCATCTGAATGAGCAAAGAAGAAGTCAATCTATCACTCTTTGCAAATGACCTAATACTCTAGTGGAAAACCGCCAAAATCCTGGAGTTCATATGAGAATTCAGCAAAGTGGCAGGAAATAAAAGCAATGCACAGAAAACAGCTGCATTTCTACATACTCGCAATGACACAGCAGAAAGAGAAATTAAGGACTCAATCCCAGTTACAATTGCACTCAAAACCATAAGATACCTAGGCATAAACCTAGCCAAAGAGGCAAAGGTTCTGTATTTAGAAAACTATAGAACACTCAAGAAAGAAATCAAGGAAGACCCAAAGAAATGGAAAAAACGTTCCATGCTCATGGATTGAAAGAACACATATTGTTAAAATGTCTATGCTACTTAGAGCAATCTACATATTCAATGCAATCCCCATCAAAATATCATCAACCTTTTTTCATGGAGCTGGAACAAACATCCTAAAATTTGTGTGGGAACAGAAAAGAGCCCGAACAGCCAAAAGAATATTGAAAAAGAAAACATAAGCTGATGCCATTATGATTCTGGTCTTCAAGCTCTATTACAAAGCTGTTGTCATCAAGAGAGTATGTTATTGGCACACAAAAAAAGACACATAGATCAGTGGAAGAAAATAGCGAACCCAGTAATGGACCCCCAAGCTTATGGTCAACTCATTTTTGACAAAGCAGGAAAGAATATCCCATGTGGAGAAGACAATCAACAAACGATTTGGGGAAAATTGGAATGTCACTTGTAGAATAATAAAAATAATAAAACTGGATCATTTCCTTACACCATACATAAAAGTGGATTCAAAATGAATGTAAGATCTCAAAGTGAGACAGGAATCCATCAAGATCTTACAGCTGAATGCAGGCAGCAACTCTTCGACCTTGGCTGCAGCTACTTCTTGCTAGACATGTCTCCAAAGGCAAGGGAAACAAAGGCAAAAATAAATGATTGAAGCTTCATCAAGATGAAAAACTTTTGCACAGCAAAGGAAACAGTCAACAAAACCAAAGGACAACTGACAGAATGAGAGAAGATATTGTCAAACGACATATCAGATAAAGGTCTAGTTTCAAAATCAATAAAGAACTCGTCAAACTCAACACCCAAAGAGCAAGTAATCCAATCAAGAAAGAGGCAGAAGACATGAACAGACATTTCTGCAAAGAAGACATTCAAATGTCCAACAGACACATGAAAAAATGCTCAACATCAGTCAGCTGTAAATACAAATCAAAACCACAAGGAGATACTACCTCACCCCTGTCAGAATGGCTAAAATTAATGAGTCAGAGAATGAAAGATGTTGGCAAGGATGCAGAAAAAGCAGAACCCGCCTACACTGTTTGTGGTAATGCAAGTTGGTGCAGCCATTCTGGAAAATAGTATGGAGGTTCCTCAAAAAGTTTAAAGTAGATCTACCCTATTACCCAGCAATTGTACTTCTATGTATTTATTCCAAAGATACAAATGCCGGGAGGAGCCAGCCCCAGCAACAGTCAGGGTCCAGAAGGTGGGGAAAGCATTGGCACTTTCGAATGAGGAGACCGGACTCAAAGAGTGGTGTGGGGATCTCCTGAAAACACTGTTCTCAGCGCTCTTTATTCATAGCACAGCATTACATATTTTTTTTTTCAAATGGAAACTCTAAGATAAAAGAGTTTCAATTTAGATCACAGAAACTTTTTAAGTCCTGATTCATCAATCTTGTGTCACAACAGTGCCCACGAAGACCCCAGCTATTACACAGGATGTTCTGGTTAAACTCTAACCTAAGGAACATTCAATTACAAAGACAGATCTTAACTTTACTGATAGCCATACATCACATGTTTTGCTGAAATGGTTCCTATCAATCATTGTCCTATTAGGAATTTTTGCCTCCCTTAAATGCAGGCAGGTGAGCATGTTGCCATATGTTTATGAGATTTCTTTTGTTTGAAATAAAGTAGTTACAATGCAGCTACCATACTACTATGATTATTTTTTCTCATTATCTCTATAATTATCATGTTTTATTTATTTTTTATTTTTTTTAAAGATTTTATTTATTTATTTGACAGAGAGAAACAGAGCTAGAGAGGGAACACAAGCAGAGGGACTGAGAGAGGGAGAAGCAGGCTTCCTGCCGAGCAGGAATCCCGATGTGGGACTCGATTCCGGGTCTCCAGGATCATGACCTGAGCCGAAAGCAGTCACTTAACCAACTGAGCCACCCAGGCGCCCCTATAATTATCATGTTTTAAAAGAGTAGGGTGAAATTGAGGATTGATGTAAGCAACTAAATGTAGGTGCAGAGAAAAGTTTGATATAATTGTAGGTATAAAGAGAAAAGTGTTTTTCAGAACTAATCAGATGAAAAGGGAGAACAAAGAAAGCAATGTTGCATGGCGTCGATAACCGTGACTCTGCCTAACTCCCTCACTTTGAGGGAGGGTCATCATGTCCATGCCTTGCAGAGGGAACCCATATGAATGACCATGGTTCTGGTCTACAGCATCTCCCCCTTTTTATTTTTTGCCTTTAGCTAGAAGGTCTTGAGTTTGACCTGAAGATTCATTAGGCCAGTTTTTAATATCTGGAGGATGACTGGAAAGAGAAAAATCAAAGCAATGTTTATTAGTCCATTAATAACAAAATTAATGATTGCAGGAAACCAACCAACATGTGTAGTATACGTTTGGAGAAATTGGAGAAAGGAAGAGACAATTTCTTCTGCTCCAGGCACACGGTCATAGGAATTACTAATATCTTTAATTTGCTGGTGTAGAAGATCTAAATTTAAAGAGAGATAATAATGACCCCAGATACCTCGTAAATGAGCCTGGACTTTGTACCAGGGAATATTGCTATTGTTATATTTATGAAGAGTAACACAAATCGATTTGTAATTGGAATGACAAAGAGTAGTATTTTGTGTTTATTTTTGTTTGTTTTTGTTCTGAATTTAAATTTATTTTATTTTTTTAATGTTTCAAGATATATTGTTTATGCCCCACACCCAGTGCTCCATGCAATACTTGCCCTCAGTAACCACCATCAGGCTGTCCCATCCCCACACCTCCTTCCCTCCAAGTCCCTCAGTTTGTTTCTGAGTCCAAAGTCTCTCATGTTTCATTTCTCTCCCTGAATTACCCTACCTCCCATTTCCTTTCCTTCTCTTACTGTCCTCTATATTACCCCTTATGAACCACAAGTAAGTTAAGCCATGTGATACTAGACTTTCTCTACTTGGCTTATTTCAGTCAGTATAATCTCTTCCAATCCAGTCCATGTTGCTACAAAAGTTGGATATTCATCCTTTCTGATGGAGACGAAGTATTCCATTGTATATATGTACCACATCTTCTTTATCCATTCATCTGTTGAAGGGCACCTTGGCTGTTTCCACAGTTTGGTGATTGTGGCCATTGCTGCAAAAACATTGGAGTACATATGGCCCTTCTTTTTACCACATATGTATCTGTGGGGTAAATACCCAGTAGTGCAATTGTAGCACCATAGGGAAGCTCTATTTTTAGTTGTTTAAGGAATCTCCACACTGTTTTCCAAAGCGGCTGCACCAACTTGCATTCCCATCAATGATGTAAGAGGGTTTGCCTTTCTCCCCAGCCCTTCCAACACTTGTTGTTTCCTGTCTTGCTAATTTTGGCCATTATGACTGGTGTAAGGTGGTATCTCACTGTGGTTTTGATTTGAATTTCCCCAATAGCTAGTGACAATGAACATTTTTTCATGCGTCTGTTAGCCATTTGTATATCTTCTATGGAGAATTGCCTCTTCATGGCTCCTGCTCATTTATTTTTTATGTGTTCATCTTCTTTTTGGATGTTGAGTTTGAGTAGTTATTTATAGATCTTTGATATTAGCCCTTTGTCTGTAGCATCATTTGAAAATATCCTCCCCTACTCCATGTGTTGCCTCTTTATTTTGTTAACTGTTTCCTTTGCTGTGCAAAGCTTTTTATTTTGATGAAGTCCTAAACGTTCATTTTTGCTTTTGTCTCCTTTGCCTTTGGAGACATGTCTTGAAAGAAGTTGCTGTGGCCGATGTCAAAGAGGTTACTGCCTATGTTATTTTCCAGGATTTTGATGGATTTCTGCTTTATGTTGAGGTCTTTCTCCAGTTCAAGTTTGCCTTTGTGTGTGGTGTAAGAGAATGGTCTAGTTTCATTCTTCTATATGTAGCTGTTCGAGTTTCCCAGCACCATTTATTTAAGAGACTGTCTTTTTTTCCACTGGATATTTTTTTCTGCTTTGTCGAAGATGATTTGACCATAGATTTGTGGGTCCATAATGGACTCTCTACTCTGTTTCATTGGTCTATTTCTCTGTCTTTGTGACAGTACCATGCTGTCTTGGTGATCACAGCTTTGTAATAAAGCCTGAAGTCAGGTAACATAATGCCCCCAGCTTTGTTTTTCCTCTTCAACAATTCCTTAGCAATTCAGGGTCTTTTGGGTTCTATATAAATTTTAGGATTGTTTGTGCCAATGCTTTGAAGAATGTTGGTAGAATTTTGATCAGAATGGCATTGAAATTATAGATTGCTCTGGGCAGTATAGACATTTTGACAATGTTTATTCTTCCAATCCATGAGCATGGAATGCTCTTCCATCTTTTTGTGTCTTCTTCAATTTCTTTCATGAGTGTTCTGTAGTTCCTTAGGTACAGATCCTTGACTTCTTTGGTTAGGTTTATTCCTAAGCATCTTATGGTTTTGGGTGCTATAGTAAATGGAATCAATTCTCTGATTTCCCTTTCTATATTTTCATTGTTAGTGTCTAAGAATGCACCTGATTTCTGTGCATTGGTTTTGTATCCTGCCACATTACTGAATTTCTGTATGAGTTCTAGTAGTTTGTTGGTAGAGTATTTTGGGTTTTCCACATAGACTATCATGTCATTTGTAAAGAGAGAAAGTTTGACTTCTTCTTTGCCAAGCTGGGTACCTTTTATTTCTTTCTGTTCTCTGATTGCTGTTACTAGGACTTCTAACACTATGTTGAACAACAGTGATGAGAGTGGGCATCCTTGTCTTGTTCCTGATCTCAGAGGGAAGCCTGTCAGTTTTTCCCCAATTGAGAATGATATTCACTGTGGGTTTTTCAAAGATATATTTTATGAGGTTGAGAGATATTCCCTATAACCCTATACTTTGAAGAGTTTTAATCAGAACTGGATGTTGTACTTCATTAAATGATTTTTTTGCATCACTTGAGAGTACCATGTTATTCTTCTCTCTTCTCTTATTGATTTCTTCTATCATGTTGATTGATTTGCGATTGTTGAAACACCCTTGCATCCCTGGGATTAATCCCACCTGGTCATGGTGGATAATCGTTTTAATGTACTGTTGTACCCTGTTAACAAGGGTCTTATTAAGAATTGTGGCATCCATATTCACCAGAGATATTGGTCCGAAGTTTTCCTTTTGATGGGGTCTTTATCTGGTTTGGGATTAGATTAATGCTGGCTTCATAGAAAGAGTCTATAAGTTCCTTCTCTTTCTATATTTTTAAGATTTTTTAAAATTTATTTATTTGACAGAGAGAAACACAGAAAGAGAGGGAACACAAGCAGGGGGGTTGAGAGAGGGAGAAGCAGGTTTCCTGCAGAGCTGGCAGCCCGATGTGGGGCTTGATCTCGGGTCTCAGGCATCATGACCTGAGCTGAAGGCAGCTGCTTAACCAACTGAGCCACCCAGGATCCCCTGTTTCTATATTTTTAAACAGCTTCAGGGGCATAGGTGTTATTTCTTCTTTGAATGTATGGTAGAATTCCCCAGGGAATGCGTCTGGTCCTGGGTTCTTGTTTTTTGGGAGGTTTTTGATCACTGCTTCAATCTCATTACTGGATATAGGTCTATTCAGATTGTCAATTTCTTCCTGTTTCAGTCTTGGAAGTTTATAGGTTTCCAAGAATGTATCCATAACTTCTAGGTTGTTAAGCTTATTGGCATATAATTGTTGATAGTAATTTCTGATGATTGTTTCTATTTCCTTGGTGTTAGTTGTGATCTCTCCCCTTTCACTCATAATTTTATTAATTTGGGCCTTTGATTAATTTGGCCAATGGTTTATCGATCTTATTAATTCTTTCAAAGAACCAGCTTCTAGTTTTGTTGATGTGTTCTACTGTATCTTTAGTTTCTGATTCATTGATCTCTGTTCCAATCTTAATTATTTCCTGTCTTGTGTGTGGGGTTGACTTAATTTGTTGATTTTCTAGTTCTTTAAGGTGTAATGATAGTTGGTGTATTCAGGATTTTTCAATATTTTTGATTGAGGCTTGGATGGCTATGTATTTCCCCCTTAGGACTTCCTTTGCTGTATAGGTTTTGGATTGATATATCTTCATTCTCATTGGTTTCCATTAAGTGTTTAAGTTCTTCTTTGATCCTGGTTGATCCAGAGATTCTTGAGCAGGATGGTCTTTAGCTTCCAAGTGTTTGATTTTCTTCTGAACTTTTCATTGTGGTTGAGTTCCAGTTTCACGGCATTGTGGCCAGAGAATATGCAGGGAATAATCTCAATCTTCTGGTATCCATTAAGCCCTGATTTGTGACCTAGTATGTGGTCTATTCTAGAAAAAGTTCCATGTGCACTTGAGAAGAATGAGTATTCTACTGTTTTTGCATGGAATGTTCTGAATATATCTATGAGATCCATCTGGTCCAATGTGTCATTCAAGGCTCTTGTTTCTTTGTTGATTTTCTGTGTAGATGATCTGTCCATTGTTGAGAGTGGTGTGTTAAGATCTCTTACAATTAATGTGTTCATATCAATATGACTCTGCATTTTGCTTAACAGTTGGCTTATGTAGTTGGCTGGTCCCATGTTGGGGACATAAATATTTACAATCGTTAGATCTTCTTGGTGTATAGACCCTTTGAGAATGATGTATTGTCCTTCTGTGCCTCTGACTACAGTCTTTAGATTAAAATCCAGTTTGTCTGATATCAGAATCGCTACCCTGGCTTTCTTTTGAGGTCCATTGGCATGAAAGATGGTCCTCCATCCCCTCACTTTCAATCTGGAAGTGTCTTCAGATTCAAAATATGTCTCTTATAAACAGTATATGGATGGGTCCTGTCGTTTTTATCCAGTCTGCAACTCTGTGCCTTTTTATTGGAGAATTTAGGCCATTCACATTGAGAAAGATTATTTATAGGTACTTTTTTATTGACATCATGTTGCCTGTGAAGTTCATGTTTCTATAGATTACCTCTGTAATTTCTGTTCTGTGTCACTCTTGTGTTCATTTCTCTTTTATAGAACCCATCTTAGTATTTCTTGTAGTGCTAGCTTGGTGGTTGCATAATCTTTTAGAACTGAGTGGTCCTGGAAGCTTGTTTTTCTCCTTCCATTTTGAAAGTCAACCTTGCTGGGTACATTATCCTTGGTTGCATATTTTTCTTTCATGTAATTTCCTGAATATGTCTTTCTATCCCTTTGTGCTTTTCCAGGTTCCTGTGGATAGGTCTGATGTTATTTTGATGGTCCTCCCTCTATATGTAAAGGATAGTCTCCCCCTAACTGCCCTTAAGTTATATTCTCTGGTTTTATGATTCATGATTTTCACAATTATGTGCCTGAAGGATTTTCTGGCCTCATTGGTCTTGGAGGGGTGTCCTCTCTGCCTCTAGGACACGGACATTTGTTTCATTCTCCAATTAGGGACATTTTCATCCATGATTTGTTCAACTATATCTTTTATGCTTCTCTCTCTCTCTCAACTCCTTTAGGGATTCCAATAATTCTGATATTGGAGTGTTTCGTGGCATCATTTATTTCCTTAATTCTATTTCCATGGGATTTTAGCTGTTTGTTCCAGGACTTCTCTTGCTCCTCCTTCTTAATCCATCTATCTTCTAAATCACTAATACGATCTTCAGTTTCACTTACTTTAGCTGTTAGTGTATTTAAATTAGATTGCATCTCATTAATAGCCTTTCTAACCTCAGCTTTCACTTCTGTCATTAGGGCTTCTATCTTGAGACTAATGTTCTTTTCCAAGTTAGCCATTGCTTGGACGATTGCTGCCCTAAAATCCATTTTTGTCATATTGTTTATGTTCATGTCCAGTAATTCTGTGACAGGGGTTGAAGTCTCTTGGTTTTTCTTCTGTTGGTTGCTCCTCCTCCGAGTCATTGTGGTGAGGAATGGTTGAGGGGATGTATAGCTGAATATATCAACCACTATCCAGGTGAAATGTTTGCTGGAAGGTTTTGGAGCAATCAGAAGTCACCACTGAGAAGAAAGAAGAAAGAAAAGGATAGAGAAGAAGAGAAATGAAGCAAGAAAAAAAACTCGGCCAGAGTGGGCTCCAGTGGTAGGGTTTATATGGTACAAAACCACAACAGGGTAAAGAAAAAACATCAAGAGTAAAATAAAGTTGAAGAGATCAAAAAGCTAAGCCCAACCCAAATGACCCCCAAGACCAGTATTTATATATTACAAAGTCAAAAAAAAATTACACAGAAACACTGACAGACTAGGGCAGGAAGGTGAGTGCAAACCCTCCTTATGGGCAAGTCAAGTATTTCAAATCCTCCTGGGGTTGTTTCATTATTATTGTTAGAGGAGTCCACTTTCTTTCTTTCTTTTTTTTTTTTTTAAGATTTTATTTATTTATTTGACAGAAAGAAACACAGCAAGAGAGGGAACACAAGCAGGGGAGTGAGAGAGGGAGAAGCAGGCTTCCTGCCAAGCAGGCAGCCCAATGTGGGGCTTGATCCCAGGTCTCCGGGATCATGACCCAAGCCGAAGACAGTCGCTTAACCAACTGAGCCACCCAGGCGCCCCGTGGAGTCCACTTTCTAGAGAGGTAGGGAGATTAGAACTGGCTTGTATTTAGGGGTAGTATTGAATAGGGATGCAGTATTACCTTGAAGCTTATAAGTAATATGTATATTTAAAAGAAAAAACAATAAAGGAAGGAAGAGAGAAGAAAGGAAAAAAACAGAAACAAACAAACAAACAAGCGAAACAACAACAATAGAAAAACAGGTATGTGTTTGAAACAATTTCAAGGTAAAAAGTTATTATGGAGTGTTGTATTAAGTATAATGTAATAATAAGTGTGTGTAAAAATTACAAGAACAAAAACAATGAGAATGAATTTTTAAGTTTAAAATGGAAAATTTAAAAGTAAAAATAGAAAAAAGTTAAAAAACAAAGTGAAAAGCTGTATCTATAAAACGTACAGCTTTTGGGGTAGTACCAGGAGCTTAATATATTGCCTTTCCCCTGATGTTGGGGTTTTACTGTTTTGGTGTTGTTTTCTTATTCTTTTGGATTGCCTTCTGGGAGAGGGGGCCTGCCATGCTTTTTTTCAGCCCCTTCTACCTGGGTGAGTCCCTGCCCCCTTCCTAGAGGTTGGGCTCCATGGCAACCATATTTTCAGGTTTTAGTTCTCTGGGGCATTTGTTCGTTTGCATTTTTTTGCTGCTTTTCAGGAAGTCAGGGCATAGCAAGATGTTTGCGCCCGGACCTCCTTCCCAGAGAAGGCCCCTAATTAGCAACCCTCTGGATGGTGTGGGTGGCCACAGCCTCTCCCTGTATCTTCCCCCTTGGCTGCCTGTCACAACCGGGTGCACCCACAGCCACTGGTCTGATTGACATCTGAAGCCCCCACTTGTCATTTCTGGCCAGGGAGTCTGTGGTGCACTCCCATGCAGGAGAGACTGAGATCCTGCAGCCCCATATATCATGCTCAAATCTGCAAAATCGCCTCCCCTGTGGCATCCGCATCTGGCCCAAGGGATGGAGAAAAGTGGCAGAGAAAACCAGCAGAGGAAAAAAAAATGCAGTGGAAAAAAAAGTGGCAGTTTTAAATACACTGCACTCTGCCTCATTCCCTCATGTGGCATGGGGCACGCTTTCTCTCTGCAGATCTATCCCTGTTTCCCCAGCTGCCCCTCTGGCACTGTTTTTGTCTGCTTTTAATCAGACCACAATCTGCTGTTGTTCCCCAAACACAGAGCACTTTCCTGCTGGGGTATTGCTTTCCAATGGATCACCTCTGCAGACTTCCTTCCTCATATCCCTTCGTCTTTGGATATCCCTCCGTCTTTGGATATCCCTCCGATGGCTCCCACTCCACTCTACCTCTTTGTGGATGCTCTTCTTTCCCTGTAGAGATCCAGAAGTGTGAAATATTACATTTCAGGCTGATTTCATAGGTGCTCACAGTGTTCTTGTACTTTTTTTTTTTTTTTTTTTTTGCAAGAATCGAGTTCACTTCAGGAGACTTTCGAAATATGGTCACCCTGCCTTCTGCCATCTTGCCCCCGATTAGTAAAATGTGCTTTAATATTTTGAACTTGATCACTTAAGTAAAGGACTGTATCCTCTAAGATATCTATTCTAGTTTTTATTTTTCTACCAGTTCCTGTAAGTAGAGTGCAGTGCTATCATTTTTTGTCAAATAATTAATGTGATGTGCAGTATGTATTTCCTTGACTAAGGCTGTAGCGGCAACAGCAAATGATCCAATGATGCTAATAAGTGCAGTAATTCCTAATATTAATCCTGCTATAAAATGTTTGTATCAAATAGAGAGTTATTAATTTCTTGAATAACCTGTAACCCATAGTCATCATACCAAGGAACAGTTAATTTAACAGGAAGTATTACAGAAGGGGGTTGATTGACAATCATCATGAATTTGACATTAGCATTTGGTGAGATAAAATTGGTTAAAATGCAGGCAGAACAGGTGATAGAATAACCATCACTTATTTTTAGAGTAATATTAAGAGTCCTTTGTGCTCAGCAGTCAGATCAGTGATTTTACTGTGTTGAGTGCTAGAGGGGGTGATGACCAGTTTCTGTGGATTGTTGTTGTTCATCAATACAGCTTGATGGTCAGGAGAGATGTGGAGGACTGTGGGCTGAGTTGGTGGTGGCGTGGAGAGTCTGACATAAGGCCAAATTAGGTGATCCAGAATCCATAGGCCAGAGTCAGCGTTCTGTGGAAGACACTAGCACTCCTCGTCCCCAGGTTAATACCACATCTGGTCTTTTTAGTTCATTAAGTCCCATGTTACTAATCCTTGTCTTGTTTGATGCAACTTTTAGTTAGTCCTGGCAATTTTTATCCATTTTAGTATTGATCTTGTATCCAATTTGAGAGTTCACCATGATATGATTGATAACTATCTCATTTAGGACAAAGTTACCTTCTTTTACCCTCAACAAAAATGCCTTCCAATTACTTATCTTTCTTACTAATTGTAATATGAATCAATTTTAAGAGGTGGAATAGAGGGACTTATGTCTTCCTGAGGAGGTGTAACAACTATAATACCTTTTTCAGAAGGTGCAATAGTTTTAACATCCTTCTTAGGAGGTACAGTGATCTTAACATCCTTTTCAGGAGGCACTATAGCTTTATCATTCTTTCTAGGAGGCACAGTAACTTTAACATCCTTTTCTGTGCAACATCCACTTTATTATTTCTTAATTTTTTATTATATATATTTTTTCTCTATATATACTTATATATAATATATAATATATAATAACATATATAATAACATAATTATAATATAATTATATATAAATATAATTATATAAATATATAATATATAATATAAAAATATAATTATTATAATTATGTTATTATATATATCCCATAATTATGTCTCTGCACAGGGGCAGAGTTTAAGGCCCAATCATTGTCATGGTACTGAGCAGCCTCCTCCTCAGATTGGCCACATCTGAAGGAGGAAGCTTTTCATCAGAACCATGATCTTCTTCTTCTGCGTCATTTTGAATAGTTGCAGCCACAATGGGCTGCTTGTTGTTGCCAGATTTTCTCTTTAGTAATGGAGTATCCTTCATAGGATCTGAATTTCCTGGAGATGTTTATCTAAAAGCTCAGGACCAGGAGACGGATTGAGCAAGTCCTTTAATAATGCCCAGAGTGAAAAGGCTTCTATGGGAACTTGCTCTGTTCCATGTTCAGAATAATATGAACACATATCCTGGCCTACCTTATTTCCATGTCTTCAGGTCTAAGGTTCCATCTTTAGGGAAACAAGGACAGCATTTATTCACAAAGGCCAAAAATGGACGAAGCTGCCCATCATGAACCTTTATTCTCTTTGCATGTAACATTTTTAAAATAATCTCTATGAACATTGTTCTCTCTCTCTCTCTCTCTCTCTCTCTCTCTCTCTCTCTCTCTCTTTCTCTCCCTCTCTCCTTTTTGGTTCTGTATTCCCCATTCTGACCTTTCATAAGGTGTACACAGCTTCTCACTAAGTTCTGACCTACTGCCCCGTCCCTAAACGTGTCTACTCTCTACAGGCGGGTCTGCAGCCTGCAGCACCCTAAGGCAGAAACCTATCCTTCCCACTTGACTGAGGAATCAAGGGGGAGTACTTACCTTCATGTCCCTGTTCAGGCATCACTTGCGGGGAGCCAGCCCCAGCAACAGTCAGGGTCCTGAAGGTGGGGAAGGCAATGGCACTTTTGAATGAGGAAACCAGACTCAAAGAGTGGTGTG
>PITA01033456.1:0-12747 GCA_004023965.1 Spilogale gracilis | reverse complement strand
TGGGTGGCTCAGTTGGTTAAGCGACTGCCTTCAGCTCAGGTCATGATCCCGGAGACCCGGGATCGAGTCCCACATCGGGCTCCCTGCTCGGCGGGAAGCCTGCTTCTCCCTCTCTCACTCCCCCTGCTTGTGTTCCCTCTCTCACTGTGTTTCTCTCTGTCAAATAAATAAATAAAATCTTTAAAAAAAAAAAAAAAAGTTCTAACCAGTGGAATAAGACAAAAAGGCAAAAGAAAAAATAGAATAAATTTTAAAATGCAGATTTTTTCTCTTCACTGCATTTATTTTTTATTTTTAATTAACATGTAATTATTTTATATTTATTATTTTATTATTTGTATATTGTTTAAATATATTTAATTACATAAACATAATAATTTATACATTATTATTTTATTATTTGTTTCAGGGGTACAGGTCTGTGATTTATCAGTCTTACACAACTCCCAGCACTCACCACAACAAATATCCTTCACAATGTCCATTACCCAGCCACCCCATGGCCGCATACCCCTCCACTTCAGCAACCCTCAGTTTGTTTCCTAAGATTAAGAGTCTCTTTGGTGGTTTCATCTTGTTTCATTTTTCCATCCCTTCCCCTATAATCCTCTGTCTTGTTTCTAAAATTCCTCGTATTAGTGAGATCATATGATAATTGACTTTCTCTGATTCCCTTATTTCACTTAGCATAATACCCTCCAGTTCCATCCACGTTGTTGCAAATGGCAAGATTTCATTTTCTGATGGTTGTGTAATATTCCATTGTGTATATATACACATCTTTTTTTTCCACTCATCTGTTGACGGACATCTGGGCTCTTTCCATAGTTTGGCTATTGTGGATACTGCTGCTATAAATATTGGGGTGCGGGTGCCCCTTCAGATCACTACATTTGTATCTTTGGAGTAAATACACAACAGTGTAATTACTGGGTCATAGGGTAGCTCTGTTTTCAACTTTTTGAGGAACCTCCATACTGTTTCCAGAGTGGCTGCACCAGTTTAAAATGCAGATTTTCTTAAAAGAAGAAATAATAAAACTATCCCTATTTGTAAATGTCTATATAAGAAATCCCAAAGAATCTACCAAAAAAAAAAACTTTCCTAAATCTTCCTCCTAGAACTAATAAGTGAGTTTGGCAAGGTTTCAAAATACAAAGTCAATACTAAAAAACCAATTGCGGGACGCCTGGGTGGCTCAGTTGGTTGAGCGACTGCCTTCGGCTCAGGTCATGATCCCGGAGACCCGGGATCGAGTCCCACATTGGGCTTCCTGCTCGGCGGGAAGCCTGCTTCTCCCTCTCTCACTCCCCCTGCTTGTGTTCCCTCTCTGGCTCTGTTTCTGTCAAATAAATGGAATCTTAAAAAATAATAAATAAATAAATAAATAAATAAATAACCAATTGCATATATATATTTTAAGTAAAATATATTAAATATATTTACAAATATATATTTATAATATATTTATATATTATATAATATATTTATATGTGTTTATATATAAAAATATATATAAATAAATATATATGTTAAATAAAAATATATATATTAAAGATTCTATTTATTTATTTGACAGAGAGAAACACAGCTAGAGAGGGAACACAAGCAGGGGGAGTGAGAGAGGGAGAAGCAGACTTCCTGCTGAGCAAGGAGTGCGATGTGGGGCTCGATCCTGGAACTCCCGGATCATGACCTGAGCTGAAGGCAGACGCCCAACAAATGAGCCACCAAGGTGCCCCGCATGTATATATATATTAACAACAAACTTATGGAAACCAAAATTTAAAACACAGTACCACTTATGGTTGTGCCGAAGAAAATGAAATACTTAGATATACAGTTGACCTTTGAACAATGCAGGGGTTGGAGTGCTGACCCCTATGCAGTCGAAAATCTGTTTATAACTTTTGACGTCCCAAAAATGTAACTACTAATAGCCTACTATTGACCAGAAGCCTTACAATAACATAAACAGTCCATTAACACATATTTTGTATATTACCTTATGTGTATCCAATGCTATATTCTTACAAGAAAATAAGCTAGAGAAAAGAAAATGTTATTAAGCAAATAATAAGATAAAATACATTTACAATATTGTACTGTAAGAAATACAGATATAAGTAGACCCATGCTGTTCAAATCCATGTTGTTCAAGGCACAACTATAAAATCTAAAAGTATGTACAGGATCTGTAATGCTGAAAATTACAAAATGCTGATGAAAGAAATCAAAGACCTAAATAAATGGAGAAATATATCGTGTTTACAGATTGAAAGACTCAAAATAATGGAGATGGCAATTCTTTCCAAATGTATAGGTTTTTTTTAAAGATTTTATTTATTCATTTGACAAAGAGAAACACAGCGAGAGAGGGAACACAAGCAGGGGGAGTGAGAGAAGGAGAAGCAGGCTTCCTGCCGAGCAGGGAGCTCAATGTGGGGCTCAATCCCAGGTCTCCGGGATCATGACCTGAGACAAAGGCAGTCGCCCAACCAACTGAGCCACCCAGGTGCCTCCAAATCTATAGGTTTAATGCATTTCCAATCAAAGTGTTTTGTAGACATAGACAAACTTACTCTAAAATTTATATGGAGGGGTGCCTGAAGTCAGTTAGGTGCTTGCCTTTGGCTCAGGTCATAATCCCAGGGTCCCAGGATGAAACCCTGTGTAGGGCTCCCTGCTCAGTGGGGAGTCTGCTTCTCCCTCTCCTTCTGCCCCTTCCCCATTCATGC
This sequence comes from Spilogale gracilis, assembly GCA_004023965.1. NCBI lineage: Eukaryota > Metazoa > Chordata > Mammalia > Carnivora > Mephitidae > Spilogale > Spilogale gracilis. The sequence goes on along the minus strand of PITA01033456.1, from coordinate 10,009 downwards.
TCTCTCTCCCTCTCTCAAATAATTAAATCTTTTTTCCAAATAATTAAATCTTAAGAGTAAAATAATATTTATATGGAAAGGCACGTACCTTAAAATAGCAATATTAAAATAAAATTTTAAATAAAACATACTTGATTTTTAAATTTTTTTTATTTGACAGAGAGAAACACAGGTAGAGAAGGAACACAAGCAGGGGGAGTGAGAGAGGGAGAAACAGGCTTCCCGCCAAGCAGGAAGCCTGATGTGGGGCTTGATCCCGGGTCTCCGGGATCATGACCTGAGCCAAAGGCAGTCGCTTAAGCAACTGAGCCACCCAAGTGCCCCTGATTTTTTATTTAGATTTAGTTTTAAGCTTTTTAAAAATATTTAATTAAAAATAAAACAATTTTTTAAAAAGAATAAGTTGGGAGGAATCACTGTATCTGATGGCTTACTACATAGCTATAATAATCAAAGTAATTATTGTATTAACAGAGATATAGATATAATCAATGGAACAGAATCAAAAACCTATAAATAAACCCACACAAATAACACTCAACTGGTTTTTGACAAAGATACAAAAATAATCCAATGGAGGAACCATAGCCTTTTCAACAAATGGTGCTGGAGCAACTGGATATCTATAAGAAAAAAAAAAAAAAAAAGAACCTTAACCCAAACCTCAAACCTTGCACAATTAACTGAAAATGGATCGTGGAGTTAATGTAAAAATGTAAAACTGTTTTAGAAACAAACTTTTAGAATCAAAACATAGGAAAAAAATCTTTGGGACTTAAGACTTATTAAGAATTCTTAAAGTTGACAACAAAGCACAATCCTTAAAAGGAAAAATTGATGAACTGGACTTTATCAAAATTAAAGAACGTTTCCATTGAAAGACCCTGTTAAAAAGATGAAAAGACATGTTACAGACGGGGAGAAAATATTTGCCAGCCCCATATCTGACAAAGGCCTTATATCTAGTATATATAAAAAATCTTCAGAGCACAACAATAAAAAAGAAAACAATCCAACTAGGAATGGCAAAAGACACGAACATACGTTTCACCAAAAAGGATATATAGATGGTAAGTATCTGAAAAAATGTTCAACATTACCAGCTGTTAGAGAATTGTAAATTAAGACCACCATGTGCTATCACTAGGCACCTATTAGAACAGTTAAAATAAAATATAGTGATAAATACCAAATGCTGGTGAGGACACGGAGAAACTGGATCTCCATATGTTACTGGTGTGAATTTGGAGAAGGATTGGTGGTAGAGTGAATACAAAGAAGTAACAGGAGGGGGTTCCTTAGTAGTGATTGACCAGTTCTGGATCTTGATTGTGATAGTGGCATAAAACTACACACACACACACACAAATGCAGGGGTTTTTTAATGGTAAAAACTGAATGAGGTCTATAGTCTAACTAACAGTAATATACCAATGTCAGTTTCCTAGTTTTGACAGTATACTATAGCTATGTAAGATGTCACCATTGGGAGAAGCTGGGTGAGGCAGAGGTTGTCCTATTTTTGCAATTTCTTGCAAGTCTATACTTATTTCAAAATTTAAAAAAAAATTAAGACATCTATCACCTTCCCCCAAAAAGTGTGCCCCTTCTGTCCATTAGGCTGGGCCTCCTGTGACCTAAGCTGGCCAGTCAGCATCAACCTCCCTCTTAGGCACAGTATTTGGATAAAGGGAGGTCACATTAAACATATCAGCCAATCAGAGTTCTCCTTTGAGCCTTTCTTGCCTACCAAGAAGAAAACATTTTTTTTTAAAGATTTTATTTATTTGACAGAGAGAAACACAGCCAGAGAGGGAACACAAGCAGGGGGAGTGAGAAAGGGAGAAGCAGGCTTCCCACCGAGCAGGGAGCCTGATGTGGGACTCGATCCCGGGTCTCCGAGATCACGACCCGAGCCAAAGGCAGTCACTCAACCAACTGAGCCACCCAGGCGCCCCAAAACATTTTTGTTATAATGCAATTTGAGCCCCTAGATACAGCTGTGTCTCAAAGCAAAGAACCCTGCATTTCCCAATTGTGCAAGCTAATAAATTCCTCTAAAATCATTGGTGTATGATACGGAGAATTCAAAAGGCCAGCAGTCATAATAATTACTGACTACAGTTTTTGCCTTGTTTCTGTTTCCTGCTATCCAAGTCACTCTGAGTCTTTGAAAACACAGGTTAGAAATTGAGCCACATCCATTAAAGAGCTTAGATGGAAATAATGATAGTACAGTTAGCATCCATGTAATGTTTGAATGTAGAAATTTTCTGTGAATGCCTGGAATTATACCACAAAGAAATCTACCTACCCTGTGCAGATAATGGGCTCCTCTGCCACTGAAATTCATTTCTGCTTAACTTGAATGCAATAAGCACATAACACAAGGAAGCAGATGAAAGATCAGAGTTGGAAGTTAAGTGAACTTTCCTATGTGTCAAGGAAGAGAATTTTAGAGAAATATAAACCAGATCTGAATCAAGTAAAAGGTGTCTAACTGGAGAAAAATATCCATATGGCAGATTATTATCTTGTGACAACAAGGCAGCTTCAGTTGCCTAGGTGACTCCCACAGGAAGATGTTAGCCACGTGGCTTTCTTTATAATCTGGCAGGATAAGCTATTATCTCCAGGGTCAGACATCAGGAGCTCCAGATAAATGGGCCCTTGTTTGCCATGTTCCAGGGCATGGCAACATAAGTTCAATTAAGACAAGCCAGAGCCTAGGGTCACCTGGGTAGCTCATTCATTAAGCATCAGCCTTTGGCTTGGGTCATGGTCCTGGGGTCCTGGGGTCCCGGGATCAAGCCCCGCATTGGGCTCCCTGCTCGGCAGGAAGCCTGCTTCTCCTTGTCTCACTCCCCCTGTTTGTGTTCCTTCTCTCACTGCCTCTATCTCTGTCAAATAAACAAACAGCATCTTAAAAAAAAAGACAAGCCAGAACCTAGAAGTAGACTCACTAAACCCTTCTCACAATGGAGCTGGCTCACCTTCAGATGTGGAGGCCAGATGAATATAATGCCCAGCAGTTGTGGGAGCAAATGGCAGAGAGCAGTCCAGTTCAGTAGTTAGCTGAGTTAAGTGAGGTGGCAGAGAAAGCTCCAGTTTGAAATGCCAAGGATTCTACCTAGCTCTCAGGGTATAGTGCCAGAGTCTCAAGGAGAAGCCTACATATGGATGTGATTCTTGGAAGTCTAAGCAGGTTGTCAGACAGCCATGGGGGCATCTTACAAAAGAGGGTAAGACTATGGGTACTGGACTGGCTATGGAAGCCAAAACTTGACTCCATGGTAGTCAGTTGGGGAAAGGTATTAGGGCATACTGGAAAGAGATAAGCACAGTGCTCTAATCTGAGATTACCCACGGGAGGGGAAATACCATCATAGCAGATACCCAAGCTTAAGAAACAAAACGGAAGCCCAGTTCTGTGAAATGGGCTATAAAGATGCAGAAATCAATTCATAAGCAAGCAGAGAGGTGCCAGGGTGGCTCAGTCGGTTGGGTGTCTGCCTTTGGGTCATGATCCCGAGGTCCTGGGATCAGGCCCCACATTGGGCTCCCTACTCAGTGGGGATCCTGCTTCTGCCTCTCCCTCTGCCTGCTGCTTCCCCTGCTTGTGCTCTCTCTCTCTCTCTCTCTCTGTCAAATAAATAAAATATTTATTTTAATATTTTATTTATTTGACAGAGAGAAACACAGCCAGAGAGGGAACACAAACAGTGGGAGTGAGAGAGGAAGCAGACTTCCTGCCGAGCAGGCAGCCTGATGCAGGGCTTGATCCCGGGACTCCAGGATCATGACCTGAGCTGAAGGCAGAGGCTTAACCACTGAACCACCCAGGTGCCCCATAAATAAAAAGAAGCAAGCAGAGCTCCTACTTCAATTATTTGACTCATATCATCTGTGCTTTCCTATTTCCATGCCCTTGCTTATGCCATCCTCTCCACCAGATGCCCTGCTACTACCATCTCCATATAAAGAATTCCTACTGGTTTCTCAGTGCATCCCATTCACAAAGACATTCACAATCCCACCCATCGGCAAAGATCTCTAACTACCTTTGTGCTTTTACCATTTCAATGGCTCTTACCACAGAGTACCTCAGATGGGTATTTTTTAACTGTTTTATCTGTCATAATGAAAGAAAGGGACTCTAATGTGTATCTAGAACTCCTCCAGCATTCTCAGCACAGTAAATTCTGGGCACCATAACTATCTGGTAAATGAATGAATGAATGAATTGTATTGAATTGAATTAACTTGAATTCTGTCATTGACCAAATGGTGGAGATCAAATCATAGCAATGCTGTTCTAAAGCTTAGCCAGACCGGGACAGACTAGAGAGGCAAGAGAAGGAAAAACTAGAAGGAGGCTGCAGAGGAACCATTTAAGGGACTGGTGATTATCATGGAACGAGGAGATAAAAGTCAAGACCCAGATGGTAGAACTGGACCTGGACAGGAAAGAGCAAACTGGCAACGCATTGCAAGCCCAGACATGGGGCCTGGAAGAGATAAAGAATGAGGTTTTATTTTTTAAATTTTTTTTAAAGATTTTATTTATTTGACAGAGAGAAACACAGCCAGAGAGGGAACACAAGCAGGGGGAGTGAGAGAGGGAGAAGCAGGCTTCCCGCGGAGCAGGGAGCCCAATGTGGGACTCGATCCCGGGTCTCCGGAATCATGACCTGAGCTGAAGGCAGTCGCTTAACCAACTGAGCCACCCAGGTGCCCAAGAATGAGGTTTTAATTTGGGAGACTAAACATGGAGGTGCCCTAGACACAAATAAGCAGACAGCAATTGCCAAACTATTTTGGGCTTTTCTCCATCTTTTTGTTTCTAGTTTTATGATTTTATTAACACATATACAACATGCACATGAACTATCCATCTACTCTTTTTCTTCACAGTGCAGCCTGGCACTGGGATTGGTGACACTGACAGACAGCTGGGCTGGCATTTCTTCAGTGCCTTGGTGGTTCTTGGAGGAGACATTGTGAGCAGTCTCGGCACAATAAGATTCGTAGCAATCAGCAGCACCTGAGATAGGCTAGGACTTCCGGAAGCCACTGGATAGCATGTGTCCTGTTTTCTTGTTGCTTCTGTAACTAATGCTGGGCATCAAGGTATCCTTGATTCTTCTGTGCACCCTACTGTCAATGCCTCTGGATTTGTCAGTTGTCCTTAATTTTGACCTATCAGTCTCACTGGTGAACTTCTTTTTTTTATTTTTATTTATTTATTTGACAGAGATAGAGAGAGATCACAAATAGGCAGAGAGGCAGGCAGAGAAAGAGGGGAAAGCAGGCTCCCTGCTGAGCACTGAGCCCGATGTTGGACTCGATCCCAGGACCCTGAGATCATGACCTGAGCCGAAGGCCGAAGGCAGAGGCTTAACCCTCTGAGCCACCCAGGTGCCTGCCAAATGAACTTCTTGGTCCTCTTTTTAATGATCTTGGGCTTCACAAGGGTTCTGAGGGTAGCCATAATACCAAGTAGGAGACGGCTTCCATCTCCACAGGCAGCACTGAGGAAGACACTGCCTTTCTCCTTCTTGATTAAAGCTGTAAGCTTAGTTAATAATCATTCATTTTTTAAAAAAATTTTGAAAGGTCTTGGAAATCTCTAGGCACAGAAATGCAGGCTGTGTCCTCAGGAATCTTTCCCTGCACTCCTGTCTCCCCACACCCATGCTCTGTGGAGACGCTTTTCCAAAGAAGACATCTAGATTGCCAACAGACACGAAAAAATGTTCCACATCACTCAGCATCAGAGAAATACAAATCAAAACCACAATGAGGTACCATCTCACACCAGTCAGAATGGCTAAAATTAAGAAGTCAGGAAACAACAGGTGTTGGCAAGGATGTGGAGAAAGTGGAACCCTCTTCCACTGTTGGTGGGAATGCACACTGGTATGGCCACTCTGGTAAACAGTATGGAGGTTCCTCACAAAGTTAAAAATAGAGCCACCCTACACCTTAGCAATACACTACTAGGTATTCACCCTAAGGATACAAAAATAGTGATTTGAAGGGGCACATGCACCCCAATGTTTACAGCAGCAATGTCCACAATAGCCAAAATTTAGAAGGCACCCAGATGTCCACTGACTGATGACTGGATAAAGAAGATGTGGGGGGGTGTATTATATTCCATTATATATATAGTATATATATATATATATATATATATATATATATATATATATAGAGAGAGAGAGAGAGAGAGAGAGAGAGAGATATGTAGTATATGGAATAGATATACATATAAATACATACACACATGCAATGGAATATTACTCAGCCATCAGAAAGAATGAAATCTTGTCATTTGCAATGATGTGGATGGAATTACAGTGTATTATGCTAAGCAAAATAAGTTAGTCAGAGAAAAACAAATACTATATGATTTCATTCACATGTGGAATTTAAGAAACAAAAATGATGAACGTAGGGGAAGGGAAGGAAGATATAAGATAAAAACAGAGATGGAGGCAAACCGTAAGAGATCCTTAAGTATAGGAAACAAACTGGGTTGCTGGAGGGGAGATGGGTGGGGGGGGTGGGGTAAATGGTGATGGGCACTTGTAGTGAGCACTGGGTGTTATATGCAACTGATGAATCAGTAAATTCTAGTCCTGTACATTAACTAACTTGAATATAAATAAAATCTAAAAATAGTGAAAATAGTAATAGCCCAAAGGTAGGTACACACAAAATGGCTAACAACTGATGAATGGATAAACCAGATGTGGTTTTCCATGCAATGGAATATTATTTGGCCTTAAAAAAGAATGGAGTACTGATACATTCTAAAAAGTGGGTGAACCTTGAAAGCATTATGTTACATGAGAGAAACCAGTCACAAAAATCACAAGTTATAGGATTCCATTAATATGAAATGTCCAGAATAGACAAATCTATAGAGACAGAAAGTAGATTAGTGGTTGCCTGGGGTGGTGGGGAATAAGGGCTGACTTCTAATGGGCATGAGGTTTCTTTTGCGGTGGGGGGTACAAAACTGGTCTAAAATTAGATTGCAGTAATGGTTGCTTGACCTTGTAAATACATTTAAAAACCACTTTTCAGGGGCGCCTGGGTGGCTCAGTTGGTTGGGCGACTGCCTTCGGCTCAGGTCATGATCCCAGAGACCCGGGATCGAGTCCCACATCGGGCTCCCTGCTCGGCTGGAAGCCTGCTTCTCCCTCTCTCGCTCCCCCTGCTTGTGTTCCCTCTCTGGCTGTGTTTCTCTCTGTCAAATAAATAAAATCTTAAAAAAAAAAAAAAACCCACTTTTCAAAGGTGAATTATGTGGTATGTGCATTACATCTCAATAAAGCTGTCTTTTTTATTTTCCAATTTAAAATTTTAGAACTTCTTAGGGCAGTGGTTCTCACTGAACAGCAAGGGGGTGATTTTGTCCCCCAGGCGCCATTTGGCAATATCCAGAGACTTTTTTGATTGTTCACAACCAGGGGAGGTGCTACTGGCATCTAGTGCTAGAAGTCAGGGATGCTACTAACATCCTATAAGGCACAGGGCAAGGCTCCACGACAAAGAAAAATCCAGCCCCAAATATCAGTAGAGCCTTGGCTGAGATACCCTAATCAAGGGCATAAGTGTCTTAAAATAAAAATGACTGGGGGCGCCTGGGTGGCTTGGTCGTTAAGCATCTGCCTTTAGCTCAGGATGAATCCCACTTCAGGCTCCCTGCTCAGCAGGGAGTCTGCTTCCCCCTCTGATCCTCACCCTACTTGTGCTTGCGCTCTCTCTCTCTCTCTCTCTCTCTCACACACACACACACACACACACACACGCACGTGTATGCGCACACACTCCCAAATAAATACTTTAAAAAATTAAATTAATGACTATTCCTAATACTCTCATCAAGGTTTGTTGTTGTTGCTCTTTTATGGCATTTGCTACCGACCCTCACCCCCATACACCTTTGGGACTCAGGATCTGCCCCGTATCTTTTGCAAGGGCCTCTCAGGAATAAAGCAGCCATTAGGATGCATGAATTCATGTTTATAGCAGTGATCAGCTCCTCCCCTCTCATAATGGTTGGAAATCTCTTCAGGATTATAGTCAGAGCTCTTGAAAATAGTTATGCAACAGTTTTTCAAGGTAGTTATGGTTCTACAAAATGGAGATTTTAACATTCTAACCAATGTAACTAATTTAGAAAGTAAAGAAATATCCCTATGTTATAGTCTAGAAAAGTTAAATCTATGCTTTCAAAAGAGACCTGACATGAAATGCATGGTCAGCAAGTGTATTTATCGATATATATTCATACAAAAGATGCACTATAAAGCTAGGGGATCTGGCAAGGCTGGGCAAGTAATTTACCAAATGAATGCAAGTACCTTTGGAAAAACTTTGTGACAGGCAAGTTAAAGCAAACTGAGGATAGCCACAGGGCTAGCCTTCTACATGCACACTTTATTTTTTAATTGTTTGTTTTTAAAGATTTTATTTAACTATTTATTTGACAGAGACAGACAGCGAGAGAAGGAGCACAAGAGGGGGAGCTGGAGAGGGAGAAGTAGGATTCCTGCTGAGCAGGGAGCCTGATGCGAGGCTCAATCCCAGGACCCTGGGATCATGACCTGAGCCAAAGGCAGACACTTAACCAACTGAGCCACCCAGGTGCCCCTGTTTGTTTTTTAGAGATTTATTTATATGAGAGAGACAGAGAGAGAGAGAGAGAGAGAGAGAGAGAGAGAGAGCGCGAGCGAGCGCACGAGCCATAGAAGTGGGGGGAGGGGCAGAGAGCCGGAGAAGCAAGACTCCCTGTGAAGCAGGGAGCCTGATGCAGGGCTTGATCCCAGGACCCTGAGACCATGCCCAAGCTGAAAGCGGACACCTAACCAAATGAGACACCCAGGGGCTCCTGGACACACCTTGTTCTATTGCACTTTACTTTATTGTGCTTCGCAGATACATACAACATTGGAAGCCTGGAAGGAAACATTTGTTTTCAAGAGTCAGCCTCCCTTCCCTGTTTTATTGGTTTTCCTCAGGGACACTTCTCATATGTCTCAAAGCCTTATTTTTTTCACCTTACCCCATCACACTTTTAATGAAACCATTTCCACAAAACAAAGTTCTGACAAGATCTTTACCTGGATGGTTGATAATGTCTAAATTTTACTTTTCCCAAGGGTGGTGTACTATAATGTGATCAGAGCCTCAGCCAAAGGAATGAGAGTGTAAAATTGGAAACTTGAGACTTGCTAGATAGGGCTATGGAATTAGCACATCACAGCAACAACATGGATAAATCTAAAAATGATTATGCTGAGCAAACGAAGCCAGACGAGAAAGAATATATACAGTATGATCGCATTTATATAAAATTTTAGGAAATACAAACAGAGAGCAGACAGTGGGTGCATGGGGATGGGACAGCAGGAAGAAAGGCTCGGAGGGAGGAATTCCAAGGGGGCATGAGGAAACTGTTGGGGGTGATGCATGCATTCACTATCGTGATCTTGGAGATGGTTTCACAGGTGTATGCATATGCCCAAACTCATCAAATCACCTACACTTTAGGGGCACCTGGGTGGCTTAGTCAGTTAGGCGTCTGCCTTCAGCTCACGTCATGATCCCGGGGTCCTGGGATTGAATCCCACATGGGGTTCCCTGCTCAGTGGGGAGTCTGCTTCTCCCTTCTTCTCCCTCTATGTGTGCTCTCTCTCTCTCTCTCTCAAATAAATAAAATTTTTTTAAAAATCACTTACACTTTAAATGTGTGCCATGTATGGAATGTCAACTGTAACACAAGAGGTAGAAAAAAATTTAAGCTTACAATATATATTTTTTAAAAACACTGTGCAATTTCCGGAGCGCCTGGGTGGCTCTTGGTTAAGCGACTGCCTTCGGCTCAGGTCATGATCCCGCAGACCCGGGATCGAGTCCCACATCGGGCTCCCTGATCGGCGGGAAGCCTGCTTCTCCCTCTCTCACTCCCCCTGCTTGTGTTCCCTCTCTGGCT
>PITA01033455.1:0-12746 GCA_004023965.1 Spilogale gracilis | reverse complement strand
TTTATTAGCATTTTAAAAATCATGTAGTATAGGCATTAGAATACTCATCCATACAACATTACAAATTAAACATGAGAATCTAGGCTATCTGGCTTTATTTTCAAAATGAGACAACTGCAATTATAGTCTGCATTGAAATAAATAAATTGTTTTAATTTTTAAAGAGAAAAAAAAGTTTAACATAAAAATGCCAAGTTCAGTTTTTAAGATGAAAAGGAGAACTATTTCATTTATAACCTTCCAAGCAAAAGTAGATGATCAAGTTATTAATGAACAGAGTTTTTGATACTGCTATGAAAAGCTATTAACCTAAGAACAACACTATTACTAAAAAACGTTAATTGACTCTGGCAAAATTCTCAGTACTTCCAAATGACATTTCAATATGGTTTCCCTTTTGATATTGTATATTACACTGATGCGTATTTTTCCCATGTAAAAACCATAATATATACAAATACATATAAATATATAGGCTATATATAATATATATATAACCCACAAAACTGTCAGAAAATATCAATATGCCACTCATTTGTTCATCTTGTTTTTTCAATTTGGTAATAATAATTTGATTTGTTTCTAATCCAGGAATAGACAACTTTACTGTTTTAAACACACTTATTTTCACCTAGATAGAAAATAAACTAGTAGAAACAGAAACAGGGCTTCAAATGGGAAACGTTCATCAACATCAGTCTATATTAAAATATCATCTAGATTTGTGTATTTTAGCACATATTTTACATGATATTTTATAAAGACAGAATTGCCAAAGAAAAATTAAACAAATGTATATACTAACTTAAATAAAATGAGGAGGGAAATGGAGAAGACACATTTTGTTACATTCACTTGGCCCTTCTGGGTTAAAAAGAATGAAAAGACGACAACTATGAGAAATGAAAAATAAGGAAAGGTTCTCACATATCTCATTTTCTCCTCTCATTCATTTTTCTGTCATGTTCCTGTTAAATTTCCTCTTTCACATGGCAGGTCAAGTAAACTAAACTTCGCTTATATGAAACTTTTTAATTCAACTTTTCCATTCTATTTTTACATTGTAAAAATCAAATTTCAGCCCACTGGGTCCATTTTCCAGAAGAAAACTAACTGGAAATTAAAGCAGTAATGAGTACTATTATACCTGAGCTCAAATTAAAAATTTGAAAAAATGAGTTGAGTCTACTATTGGTTTACTTAGCTTAAAATGATAGCCTATAAGTATTGATACTAATAAAGACAGCCATCCAGTTATGCTTACCTCCTAAATAAGTAATCTTTTTCATTTTCTAAAGTACTAAATGTAAACAAACCTTAAGGTTCTATAAATGTTTTAGCAGCACTCAAGGACCAAAAAAAATGCAAAATTTTAAAGGTAATGAGATAGAGTTAAATAAACCTATTTCAAAGATCCTATAAGTAGAATAGATCAGATTAAACAAGCTTATTTGGAAGGTAACAACACAGCTCATTTTATAAAGCAGTTCTGAGAAATCCAAAAATACCATTTCTCTTTAAAAAAAAAATCAAAGAAGCACTTGGACTAACAAGAAATAATGCACGATTTGGCTTGATCAAATACTTCATTAATTTTTTTCTACTCCCTAAGGTATTGCCCTTTTAAAATCCTCTTCAAATAAAATATAACCTTAATTGCTTGCACATGGCTAGTTTGCAAAGGGATTTTTATTTCAACAGTGCCACCTAGTGGAGTAATTGATACTTTCAACTGGTTCCACTAGTTGGTTTCGTTCGTCTCAAAGGTTAGGAGTCCCCAAATAGTTTTATTTTCTGGTTCACAATATTCCTAACAATATTAACATTCAAGGGGAAGTCTTACAAAAGAATAATTTACAGATTTTTGTCCTCTTATAGGCTATTTCTAATAAAAATTAGGTCATTTACAAATATAATATTTTAAATAAAAGTACCTTAGTGATTTCTTCAGAAGCTCGTTTGAAGTCCTGAACATTCCGACAGTAAAATCCTATCGTACAGCTAGGATCCATTTTTCGAAATGACATCTTTTTGGGAGAAGGGCAGTGGAATGTCTGCAATTTTAAAAGTTCTTTAGGATTAATTTAGTTTTATTTGATAGACTTGAATATATACAAGATATTACTTAATTTAAAATTTGCCCTCTAGTTCTTCTCATAAATATGCTTTCACAGTGTTTTAGTCTGTCCTATGCAAATGGTCCTTTCCACTCTCCAAAACTGTAAAACACAACAGCCAGCATTATTTACATTCAATTCAAATCTCTACCTTATGTGACATTAGTGCCATTATGTAAAAGAAAACAAGTGTGTCAAAGTGGTATGCATGTCTAACACTAGCAGAAGGGAGGAAAAATGTGCCAGGGGAAGACATACATAAGCTAGTCCAAGGTTTAGAATCAAGTTAATTGATTCTATAAAAATTCAGGTAAGCCTGGGTTGTTTTGTTGTTGTTATTGTTGTTTTTAAGATTTTATTTATTTGAGAAAAAGAAAGAGGGGGAGGGAGAGGGAGAAGCAGACTGTCTGCTAAGTAGGGAGCCCCATGCAAGGCTCCATCCCAGGACCCTGAGATCATGACCTAAGGCCAAAGCAGACATTTAACAGACTGAGCCACCTAGGTGCCCCTTCTTTGGGATTTTTTTTCTTAATGTTTAAAAACACTTTAATAAGGATATCAAGACTTTGCAAATACACAGATTTATATAAATGTTCCATAGTGATATGAAAAGAGGTTAACTTCAGGATTTGAGCAATTGACACAATTAGTACGTAATTGCATATTCTCCCAACCCACTCTTCTACGATGCTTTACTTTAAATTTCTGGTTATTCCCATATGGGACACAGTTGAAAATTGTTCTTTTATGCTTCTTCCTCTCCTCCTTACTGGTACTCCTGGGCCTCTAGTTCCCTTTTCTCATGTGGTCACAGTATCACAGATCTAAATTGGCTGGAGAAGCTGCCCTAGCCTCTCTGCTCTTGCTAATGGGATATCAATAACTAGTAGAGTCTGGGATCTTTAGAAAATACAAAAGAAAAGGGAAGAATATAAAGCTAATCACTCCAGTCTTTTTTCCTTCACTGCTACATCCTGGCACTTTGCCTAAAAGATTTTTTTTTTTAGCTGCTTGAATGCTCAGGTATCTTTTTTTTTTTTTTTTAAGGTTTTATTTATCTATTATGTCAGAGAGAGAGAGTGAGCACAAGCAGGAGGGACAGCAGGCAGAGGTAGGAGCAGGCCAAGGGGTCTGATAAGGGACTCGAGAAGCAGGCCAAGGAGTCTGATGAGAACTCAATACCAGGACCCTGGGATCATGACCTGAGCAGAAGGCAGACACTTAACCAGCTGAGCCATCCAGGCATCCTGAATGGTCCGATACCTTGTCCTTAAAAATCACTGAGGCTACCAAAGTCTGTTTTTCTGTGTATTAAAAAATGTTTATATGTTAAAAAAGGAGGGTCACAGAAATATATATATATATATTCATATTTGTTTGTTTATACAAATGAACTGTAAGGATATACCAAAATTAACAAGTTTAGGAGAGAGAGAGAAAACTGGGCAGATGGTAGACAGGTATGAGAAATTTGTTTATATTTGTTGTATATTCTATATTTTTTAATTAAAGAAGAAGCTCAATTAAGAAATGATCTAGGGGGCACCTGGGTGACTCACTCAGTTAAGTGACCGATTCTTGATTTTCACTCAGGTCATGATCCCAGGGTTGTGAGCTGGAGCCCCGCTCTGACTTCAGGCTGGGGATGGAGCTTGCTTAAGATTCTCCCTCCCTCTCCCTTTGCCCCTCCCCCACCTGCTAGTGGACATGTGTTCTTTCAAAAGAAATGATCTCAGCTGAATCTGAACTCATAAACTTAAAACTTCCCTACACTTAACATCTAAAAGTAAGGGATTTTAAACCTGAAACTATCAAAATACAGAAAAACAGAGGCTTTCATATTTTTATTTATGGTAAATCAGTCAAAATCACTCTCTTCGGGGCACCTGGGTGGCTCAGTTGGTTGAGCAACTGCCTTCGGCTCAGGTCATGATCCCAGAGCCCCGGGATCGAGCCCCGCATTAGGCTCCCTGCTCGGTGGGAAGCCTGCTTCTCCTTCTCTCAATCCCTCTGCTTGTGTTCCCTCTCTCGCTGTGTTTCTCTCTGTCAAATAAATAAATAAAATCTTAAAAAGAAAAAAATCACTCTCTTCTCTCCCCCTGTATCCATTCTAGTGATCCAGTTAGTGTCCCATATTACCACTAGAGGATATGCAAAATGCATACATTCAAGCTTCTTTTTTCCCCTTGTAGATAGTTCAGTCATATATTAGATTCAAATCCACTATCACTATAGTAAATATAGGCCAAACAAATGCATTTTCAAAACTATGACTTCTGTAAAATGTGTAACTAGTACTTTATATAGTGAGATCCAACCTAACTAAAGTGGAGTCTCCAAAGTACGATTCAACACAAGTATTGTCTTAATTGGACTCTTTCAACACTGTTTCACCTGCTTTATGTATCTGTTTTATTGAAAACAGATCTGAAAAGGCACAGAACTACCATAAACTTGTTAACAATACAAAGGAGTATATTAGTGTATAAGGCACGGACCGTTCTAGGTCATACTTACAAAAATTTATTCTAGGGGCGCCTGGGTGGCTCAGTCAGTTAAGTGTCTGCCTTTGGTTCAGGGAATGGAGGAATGGGATGTGGCCCTACATCAGGCTCAGCAAGGGGTCTGCTTCTCCCTCCCCCTCAGTCCGTCCTTCCCACTTACAGTCTTGCTCTTGCTCTCACTCTCAAATAAATAAACAAACAAATAGATAAATAAATCTATCTATCTTAAAAAAAACAAAGTTATTCTACATATATACAAGCTATCTAAAAACAGTCCAACTCCTTCGAAAGCCAATAATAAGGAATGTTTATTTGGTTTTTACTACTTGGGGATAAGGAAAAAGAGGCAAAGGTTTATACAGGGTTCAAGAGAGTATTTTTTAAACTCATCTACAAGAATGTCCTACATTATGCTAAATTACTGTTTTCATGTAAGAACCATTAAGACTAAACCAGATAGGCTGAGTGTTGTTTCACTGAATTACCTCAATGATCATAGATAGCATGACAAACACTACATTGTTATTCATGGTGTTTTGATATCTACAAAGCACTTTTTAAATTATTCACAAAAACACAGATATAAATCTCTGATGACTGAAAAACTGGAATTGCTTTGGGTGTTACTATATGAGTACTAGGATTCATATTACAGAGAGGCATTTTATACCATTAAAACTTAAAATGATACTCTTTTGTTCACCCAAGAAGACTCTGAAGTCAAGCTAACATTATAATTCAGAATCATTTGTTTATTGCAGAACATGTTAGACTTTAAAATATTTTCCCAAGGGGTGTTTCACAGTTATAGTTACCTTGTGATAAATTTTTTAGCTATGTACTTACAATTTTTTTTTTTAATTTTTAAAATTCTGAGGATTGGTAAGAGTAGCACCCTCTACAAACAATTTTAAGGAGTATTTAATAGATAAATAACACGTACAATTCTAGGCTTATTTTTTGGAATAGTGGATCCTATTACCTGAACATACAAATAATACTGAAACAAATACTTTTAGGTGTAGGTATGTTATTTTGGTGATTTAGATGGAGCTTCCTAAGATAGTTAGAGAATACCCTTATTACAAAGCACTTCCTACTAACTGCAGTTCACATGTGTAATTCATAAAGGGTACATGTTTCACTGATTAATTCACTCATACATCTATCTTATCAACCACATCATTCTTAAAGCTTTAATGCCACTATTCTCTGATTTTACTAGGGTAGACTTGAAACTGGGGGCCTAGGAATCACAACACACTAACATGTCTATTAATAAGGCTTTTCCTGCCTTATTGGTGGAGTATTAGTATTTAGTAAATCAAATATTGCCTTAATAGTAGAAAAGAATGTTATTTATAAGATAACAAATTCTTTTTATATAACCAGTCATTCTGAAAGCATAATAAATAAATAATCATAAATAACGTGAAGAAATAGTCTCTAGTTTGAGAAATCTTATTAAATACACATACACACACATATAAATACATACATTGAAAAAATATATATCTTCTAGTTCTCTCATCCTAACAATTGATACTTTGCTGGAACCAAAGTGGGAATCCACAGTTCAATATACGCTCACTGCCAAAGGCCACTTGTGTTCTTCTCATGCCCTTCTAATTTCAAGTTGTTTTTTCATGACTTTTTTCCTTAAGGTAGCTCATGCTGCTCCATTATACCCTTTATAGACATATATACATTCATGACTACGTTCACTTCACAATGTTAAAAACTCTGTGAAGATAGAAGAAATTTTCCTCTACAAAGGTAATATAAAAATTCAATAGTATGTACTAATATATTTTATAAGAAAGTATCACGCAAGAATGGAAAATTAATACAAATATATAGATAAAGCGTTTGGAACTACAGGGAAGAAAAGAATTCAACAAACAACTAACTAGTGTGCTTAGGACAGCACCTTGCATATGGAAAGAACTCAATACATGGTAGGTTAAAAAAAGAATACTTGGGGGGGTTCCTGGGTGGCACAGTCAGTCAGATGTTTCACTTCAGCTCAGGTCATGATCTCAGGGTCCTGGGATAGAGACCCATGTTGGGCTCCCTGATCAGTGTGAGTCTGTTTCTCCCTTGTCCTCTGCCCCTACTCCCACTCATCCTCACTGTCTCTCTCTCTCTCAAATAAATAAAATCTTTAAAAAAAATAAAAAAGGGCACCTGGGTGGCTCAGTGGGTTAAGCCTCTGCCTTCCGCCCAGGTCATGATCTCAGGGTCCTGGGGTCAAGGCCTGCATCGGGCTCTCTGCTCAGCAGGGGGCCTGCTTCCTCCTCTCTCTGCCTGCCTCTCTGCCTACTTGTGATCTCTCTCTCTCTGTCAAATAAATAAAATCTTTTAAAAAAATAAATAAATAAAAATTAAAAAGAGGGGTGGCTGAGTGACTCAGTCAGTGAAGCGTCTACCTTCAGCTTGGGTTGTTATCCCAGGCTCCTGGGATCAAATTCTACGTCAGGCTCCCTGCTCACTAGGGAGTCTGCTTCTCCCTCTCCAGGCCCCCCCTTGCACTCTCTCTCTCTCTCTGTCACACACTGTATCTCAAATAAAATTTAAAAATTAAAATAAAATAGAATACTTGGTCTGATTTAGTTTCAAAATTTTAAAAGTTCAATTCTAAATATATAGGAATTCAATACTATAAGAAAAACAAAAGATGTAATCTTCTGACTCTCCTCTTCTATCTCAAATATTCAGATATCATACTACTTTCTTAAATTTTTATAATCCTGTTGGATTCAAGGCATTCACTCAAAATATGAGGACTACCAGTGATTACTTACATGGAATTAAATAAAAGAGCTAAGATTTTATTTATCTACTGAGCAAAAACAAGTATTGATCAAAAAGTTTCTTTCAAAAATAATTTTAGGTACCTGGGTGGTTCAGTTAAGCATCTAACTCTTGATTTTGGCTCAGGTCATGATCTCTCAGGGTTGGGAAATTGAGCCCCATGCCGGGCTCCATGCTTAGTACAGAATCTGCTTGGGATTCTTTCCTTCTCCCTTTGCCTCCTTCCTCCCTCAAATAATAAATAGAATCTTTTAAAAAATAATTTTAATCATTGAGGTATAAGAGTAGTTTTGGAATGCTCATACAATTATGTCAATCAACTGCAAAATTTCAGTAGCATAAATACACACAACCTACATAACAAGCCAAGGATGGCTAGTAATATAGTGTAGTTAAAATACCTCCACTTGGAGCATCTTAAGCTTAAAATATGTTAAAAAGTAAAATTTTATTTCTGTACAAAAACAACTTGCTATAGTTTTTATATTATACTCTCATAGAAAAATAAATGATACTATTCACTGAATAGCCTAAGATACATCTCTGAGCTGAGAAAAAGGAAAAAGCTGTCCAGAGGAATACCCAGACAATTGGAGATACTCTACCAGCGTCTCAAAAATATAAATCTAAACCCACTTTCTCAGTGTCCCACTATATAAGAAATAAATGCTTCTGTGCATTTCAGAAGTTACATAACTTCACCAAACTTTACAAAGTCTCTTAAAATCATTTCCTCTTTTCCATTCTCACTACCAATACCCTACTTCAAGCTTCTATTGATGCACCTGGGAAGTGTTGCACCTGCCTCCTAATAATGAGCTGGAGTCTTCCTAATATCACTAGTGCAGACATCACCAGGATAGTCACTCACCTGGTTTCTTTGTAGAATCTGTCAAAATATCAGATGAACAGTCTCTCCCTACTGGTTGAAACCATCAACACTAAGAATCTTTTAATTTGCCTATTTTAGAAAATACTAGAATGCTATGAATAATTTTCCATCTGAGTTTCAAATATCTACTTTTTAAAAGCATTAATATGGCACTGATACAGTGGAAATGTAACTTAGACATAGGAATCAGTGCCACAAGACCACGACGCAGCTCAAAGAGCATTACAACGTGGTACAAACAGCACAGTTCTGATATGCCTCCCACAGTATCAATCAGTGAATTAGAAGTTTACATATAAGATACTATGAAGGAAGAAGACAGAAAGCAATCCTTATCTCTGGCCTCAAGATACTTGTACTTTGAGTTCAGGTAACAGTTTACAAAGAACACTAGGATGTTTTATAAGGTATCTTTCATAACCAGATTTTTTAAACATTTTACTTATTTATTTGACAGAGACAGAGCACCCACGCACACACGAACACAAGCAGGGGGAGCAGCAGGTGGAGGGAGGAGAAGCAGATTCCTTGCTGAGCAGGGAGCCCAACATGGGGCTGGATCCTAGGACCCTGGGATCATGACCTGAATGGAAGGCAGATGCTTAACTGACTGAGCCACCCAAGTACCCCTCAGAACCAGATTTTAATCTTACATTTTATTTTCATAACCTATCAATTAAATACTACTAGACATTAATATTACCTAGGAAGCTATTACTAAAATAAGTATTAAACCATATTTCCAATTTGTCAAGCTCTTGAGAAATAGTGATCCATGCCACTCAAGTGATTACAGTTATATTAAAAGTCTGTAAAAGCAACAACTGGGAAAACAAGAACCAAAACCATATAATAATTACATGTTTCACTTATGCACTCTCAAAATTTTCTTTTTTTAAAATTTTTTTATTTTTATTATTTTTTTCACTCTCAAAATTTTCTGAATTAAAATACTGGGTCACAGGGGTGCCTGGCTGGCTCAGTCAGTATAGCATGCAACTCTTAATCTCAGGGTTGTGAGTTCAAACCCCAGAGTACGCAAAAAGATTACTAAATAAGTATTTTTTTAAATAACAAAATTTAAAAGTAAAATAAAATACTAGATCACAAATGACTCGATGTAAAGGAAAAGAATATGTTAAGAAATCAGACTAAAACAGGGCACCTGGGTGGCTCAGTGAGTTAAAGTTCTGTGTTTGGCTCGGTTGAGCTCCACTTCCAGCTCCCTTCTTAGCAGAGAATCTGCTTCTCCCTCTCCCTCTGCCCCCCAACTCATGCTCTCTCTCTCTCTCTCTCAAATAAATAAATAAAATATTTGTTAAAAATCAGAGCTAAAACAAACATTAGAAACACAACTTAGCTCTTGAAAAACTTAGCTAGGGATGAAGACTCGACTATTATACTTAAAATAATTTAGCAGACAGTCTCAAGTACTTTGTTATTCTGGCCCAACCCCATCATCTTTTTCGCGCCCCCCTTTTTTAGTAAACATACCTACTGTTTTAAATTTTTCAGTAATATTCAGCTGTTTATCTACAAAATAACTTGGAGGCTTGATCATTTATTTTGGTAGAGCTAGGATATGTAACAAGTTAGAGACAAAGATAAATGAAGAAGAAAGTGTGTCATAAATTAAAATGCAGGAACAAATTATTTAACCTTCGACCACTGTGTGGAGTATGGTTTTATAAATCAGTAAACTATTATTAACTTGTAAGAGCATAAAAGCATAGCTGTCTAGCACATCGCTAGATACTTAAGAGTTTGCTTCATATCGTAAGAAAACAGTACCAGCTCTTTATCCATAGTACCTCAAGAGGGAAGTCCTTTATGCTGACATCAACAAAAGATTGGCAGTAATGAGGATCCATGTAAATCAAACTGTCATCTACAAGGACAAAACAGAAGACAAGTAATTCAAAAAACACCTTATTATTACACGGCTTACAATCCAATTTCTATGTAGAATAGCTGAAAAAAACCTGGGAGTAACAGCTTGCCAGACTGATATTCATTGACTAAAACGTAGGTTTGCACAGGACAGATTAACTTCTGCATAATCAAATATGCTTGTATAAGCAGAATTTTTATAAAGTGATGAGACTGTCACTTAATTTTTGGTGATAAAATTACTTTCACAAACACACAATTATATTCTACAGTTTGCATATGAAAAATGTATTGCACTACTTTATCCTGACAGGAAGAACATATTGCTTGTCATTTTATCATCAACTAGCACCACTAAAACTGGTAAAAAGTAAATATGTAAATAGTAACTGCCAGAATGTGGCAGCAAATCTTCTGAAGTTTAGTGAAACCAATAAATTATGCCTGTTTATGCAATAACAGAAATTAAACATACATTTTACAGAATCCAATTATGTTGTGGACCAAATGACAAATGAGTGGCTATGGTAGGACTGATGAATTCATAAGGTACTCATTTTGCTCTGTTAATCATCCTGTTTCCAAATTAACTTTCCTACTTTTAAAAGAAAACGATAAAGAAATATGTTTTACTAAGTCACTGACCTTGAAATCCAGCAAAGTAGTATGACTGTTTAGGTTTGCCACCAATAATACCCACACAATATTCAAGGCTTAAAATACCCTGCCAAAAGAAATTAACTCAGATTTAGAGTCAAGAGGCAAATGGTAATTATTCAAAAATTAATTAATTATCCAAAACAAATTTGTATTAGTATTAGTATGTATGGTAGTTCCCAAATTTTTCACCACCAGTTTTACTGTTGTTACATACGTCCCCATATTTTAAACTCCTTTTATCTACCACACTATTTTCCATTTTCTTTAAATCACTCAACATTAATGTGATTAAATCAACTATTTTGATTAGCATCAACAACATTAACAACTACTATGTGCCAGATACAGAAAGAAATAAGGTCACCGTGTAGAGGCAATAAAACTCCTGCCAGAGCCCAAACACTTGGCCTGGTTAGCTGATACAGCTTTATCAAGGCTTTTTGAATTACCAGAAATACTCCTTAGACCTTGTTACTGTTTTCACTGAACCTTGAGGCTTAGAATCCCAAGCTACAAACCATTTTCTAATCAACAACATTCACTTGACACATTTTTTTTATTATCTTAAGTTAGTCACCGTACAGTACACATCATTATCACTTGACACATTTTTATGCTCCTTCATAAATATAAACAAAGATGAATTAAAACAATTTAAAGATTTTATTTATTTATTTGACAAAGAGAAACACAGCCAGAGGGGGAAGACAAGCAGGGGGAGTGAGAGAGGGAGAATGACGGAGAGAAACACAGCCAGAGGGGGAACACAAGCAGGGGGAGTGAGAGAGGGAGAATGACAGAGAGAAACACAGCCAGAGGGGGAACACAAGCAGGGGGAGTGAGAGAGGGAGAAGCAGGCTTTCCCACCGCCGAGCAGGCAGCCCGATGTGGGGCTCGATCCTGGGTCTCCAGGATCATGACCTGAGCTGAAGGCAGTCGCCCAACCAACTGAGCCACCCAGGCGCCCCTAAAACAATTTAATCCAAGGCTAATAATAATTGTTTTTATATTTAAAGCCAACGTAATTTACTCATCATAAAATATCACAGATACTTCAATAAATGATTTAGTGTGCCCCAGCATCTATTCTAAGTAGAATAAGCATCTATTCTAAATAGAATTCTAAGTAGAATTCCATTTAAGTGGGCCAAATAATACAAAACCTTTTCTTAAAGATTATTTATTTATTTTTGTATTTTTTATTTATTTATTTATTTTGGCTGGAGGGAGCAGGGTATGGAGAGGGAGAGAGAGAATCTGGAGCAGACTCCAAGCTGCACACAGAGCCATACATGGGGCTTCATCTCACAACCCTGAGATCATGACCTGGGTTGAAACCGAGACCTGACTCAACTGACTGAGCCACCCAGGTGCCCCAATAATTCTATACCTTTTAAAACACATGTCCAGTGGAATCACGCAGAATCTTGTCAGTAGTTTAGCTTATATTATGCATATATATATTTAGCATATATTATAAAGTTAGAAAACACTAATAATGATAAAATGCACATTATAATACCCCAGAATTATTAAATAATAGTTAAACTTTCCTTCGCTTAAACAATGGGATGTTTTGAAATCTAGATGATATAAAAATACAAGAACATGGGGTGCCTGGGTGGCTCAGTCATTTAAGCATTCAACTCTTGGTTTCAGCTCAGGTTGCGAAATACAACACCCGTTCCTGATCAAAACTCTCCAAAGTATAGGGATAGAGGGAACATTTCTCAACCTCATAAAATCTATCTACGAAAAACCCACAGCGAATATCATCCTCAATGGGGAAAAACTGACAGCCTTTCCTCTGAGATCAGGAACAAGGCAGGGATGCCCACTCTCACCACTACTGTTCAACATAGTGTTAGA
>PITA01033454.1:0-12848 GCA_004023965.1 Spilogale gracilis | reverse complement strand
TCAAAGATCCCATGAGGCTCTGGTTCCTTTGAAGCCACACTCGTTAAAGGGTGTGCGCTGAGCGGCCGTCAGGGCTGGGGGGAGGAGGACAGCCTCCTTCCACTGTGGGGCCACACAGACACAGGTTTTTCCAATACCGTACAGTAGTATTAAAGGCCTTTTCCGTACGATTTCAATAATATTTTCTCTAGCTTACTGCATTGCAAGAATATGGTATTTAGGGGCGCCTGGGTGGCTCAGTTGGTTAAGCAACTGCCTTCGGCTCAGGTCATGATCCCGGAGACCCGGGATCGAGCCCCACATCGGGCTCCCTGCTCAGCAGGAAGCCTGCTTCTCCCTCTCTCAGTCCCCCTGCTTGTGTTCCCTCCCTGGCTGTGTTTCTCTCTGTCAAACAAATAAAATCTTTAAAAAAAAAAAAAGAATATGGTATTTAATACATAAACATACAAATTATGTGTTAATTTTTGGTTCTGGACAACAGTAGGCTATTAGTAGTAAAGGTTTTAGGGAGTCAAGTTATACACGGAGGAGGGCCTGGGTGGCTCAGATGGTTAGGAGTCTGCCTTCGGCTCAGGTCATGACCCCAGGGTGCTTGGATTGAGTCCTGTGTCCAGCTCCCTGCTCAGTGAAGAGTCTGCTTGTCCCTCTTCCTGTCCTCCACCCACCCCTGCTTGAGCTCCCTCTTGCTGTCTCTTGCTGTCTCTCATAAAAAATAAAATCTTTAAAAAAACCAAACAAAGTTATACATGATATTTGATTGGGGGGGAGGTGGCCCCCTAGTCCACACATTGTTCAAGGGTCCACGGCGCTGGGTGCTTGCCTCTGGGGGCGGCCTGCTGCACCAGGGCTGAGCTGCGGCTGGCAGTTTCGCTTTGAGGTGCCCCAAGTCACCGGACTGTGTGTCAGCGGGGCTGCTGGGAGCTTGGGACGTGGTGGGTCCTGCCCTAGAATGTCCCAAGGGTTCTGCATGCTCATTACAAGGGCTTGTCACTTATGACATGGTACATAAACCTATCCTTTATTGTTCGGTGATCCTTCTTTCCATTTGACCCTATACCCTTCAGTGGCGTCAACTCCGAGGAATACAGGTCTCGCTCCTGAGCAGTCTGTGGGAAGCCTCTTCCCTGCCTCAGCCCTGCCTCTTCCCGGCTTCAGCCCTGCATAGCACACCAGTGACTCCCAAAGAGGCCCTCACAGGAGGCCGGACTCCCCGACAGGCCACAGAGGGTGAAGCCTGGCACCCTGTCCTTTCGGCCCAGGGACGCAGCCCCGCCCACCACACTCTTCTCGGCCTTGAGCCTGGGCCTAACCTTGGAGGACAGGGTCCTCTGCCCTCCTGCTGCATGACTCCCTTACAGAGAGCACAGAAATTAGACCAAGTGGCATTTTATAAGTTTGCTTGTAGAGCTCTGAATTGCTTGGTGTTATCCAACAAGGTAACTAAGAAAAATAAAACACTGGTTAACTGAGTTGTTAAACTTACTTTGGAGAGGAATTTTATTTAGGTGATGTTAGTAGCAGCATCTGAAATAATGCATCTTGTTGATTCAGCTTATAAAATCACATGCCTGGATATTAGAAACTCAGGAAAAACCAAAGCCAGGGGAAAGGCATGAAAAACAGGTTAACACAAAAATATTCCTAGCTGTAGGACAAAAGTGAACAAAGTGTTGGTCATTCGGGTCACCACTGTTCATTAAAAATGTGACCTATGAGTTGAAGGCAATTTTAAGCATGGGTTCCTGCAAATTAAGGGTCAGGGGAAACTGAAACGAAGTGAGTTTGATGTCATAGCTCGGTTCACCTTCAAGCCAGCGTGGGCATCACATGGCCAATCTAGGCTCCGGAAGGGGACATCGGCTGATGCCTGCTTGTGGATACTGGGGATTCAAATGCAAAGCACATCTTGGTCCTCACAGCTAGTGGTAGGAATGGGCTCACTGTCAGTGCTAACACCATGTGACGGGCTAATGGTGAGGCGGGACCAGCTGCCAGCAATGGGCTCTTGGCCCCCGGGCCAAGTAGACCATCCTTATCCTGCAGGATGACAAGGAAATGCCATAAGAGGATACTTGAGAGCGACGCTGCAGACCATGGTGAGTCTGTTCTCACGGCATCACTGTGCCCGTGGCGGGGGAGAATGGCCACTGACTGGTCCTCTGACCCCGTGGGAGGGAGCAGCCTTCCTGGTTTGGTGAGATATTCTGGTGGGATATAGGAGACACTATGGTTTCTCAAGTGGCTTCATTCTTGGATGGGGGTGGTGGGGATGACAATAATACCAACTTGTTAGCTACAATTGGCAAAAGAGCAGGCAAGACTTCCCAGGGCATAGAGATCCCGAGACTGGCCTGCCTCCGGGGACCGGGACAGTCCTAGATAACAGTATCCCTCCAGACTTCCTGTTGGCCGGCTTAGGATATGACTGCCTGCTGGCCAACACATCATGTTAACTATGGACCAACATCAGTGGTAAGGTAGGAAAATCACTCTCCTTCATATAAAGTGAGAAGGGTGGCTGTTTATGATATCCTAGGGAGTGCCCCAGACAGGCTTGGCTACATTAATTTGTGGGCCTAGTGCAAAATGAAAACGTGGGGCTCTGTTCAAAACTTACTAAAAATTTCAAGACAGTGACAACAGAGCATCACATCAAGTCAGAGCCCCTAGAAGCAGTGGCTGTATGCAGTGCTCCCAGTTAGCCAGCTCTGACCCTGTGACCTCTTTTTTTTTGGCTGGGTCTGGATCTGATGGCTTCTGGTCTGTTCTGCAGTGCCTCTTGAGAGTGATGTCAACACTGGACTCTTAGTCCTTGTGGTTGAAATGGTGATGAAATACTGATGGGATGAGGTGCCCTTTGAATTTAGGGAAGCGAACTGAGAGGTGAGGTCAATTGGTCCGGGACTCATCCTTGAAGACCAACCTTCCAAAGACAGACCTTCTCTCCTAAGGAACAGGACCACCGGAATCTGGACTTCGCTCCACAGAAACTGACTACTGCTGAATGCTTAAGGCTGGACACTCGGTCTTGATAGAATGCTGAGCGGCAGATCAGGGCTGGAAGGCCCCGCAGGGTGTGGGCCCCAGACTCTGCTCGGTCCAGGGGAGGGCCCGGTATTTACACTACTGGGTGGCTGCCCATATGCACGAAGTAATGCAGGGCTGAGCATCTTCTCTTAGAGGCTAATGCCAGCTCTGCGAAGTCCCTGTAAGCCATCCTGGGTCCTAGTGAGGAACGCGGAAGCTCTCCTTGGTACGCCTGTCCTTTTTTTTTTTTTTTTTTTAAATTTTTTTAAAAGATTTTATTTATTTGACAGAGGGAAACACAGCTAGAGAGGGAACACAAGCAGGGGGAGTGAGAGAGGGAGAAGCAGGCTTCCTGCCAAGCGGGGAGTCTGATGCAGGGCTCGATCCCGGGTCTCCAGGATCATGACCTGAGCCAAAGGTAGTCGCTTAACCAACTGAGCCACCCAGGCGCCCCGGCACTCCTGTCCTTTAAGTCTTCCTCCTTATTATTCAGGTATTCAAGGGAGTATTTAAGTATTTAAGGACGAGAAGTTTGCTAAGTAGGCCAACGGCATGTGTGTGGTGGGTGGGGTGGGGTGGTGGGGGTGTGCGGGGAGCAGGCGGATGGTGGAAGGAATGACTATGGGCAAGAGAAGTAGTAGGTGCAAGGGTAGGGAAGTAAAGCCGAGCAACTAAAATTCAGGAAATGGTCAGTCATTCGGTTTGGTGAGAATAGAGGGTGCATGTAGGATAGTCGTGGGTAATGAGGCTGGAAAGACAGGGAGGGACCAGATCGAAGAGAGCCTTTACGTTCCGTTAGGGACTTTGGACTTTCTACTTTGTACATAATGGTAAGAGAGTGAAGGATTTTCAGGGGGAAAATGACACAATCAGATAGGAGTTTGGTGGATTCGGCAGCAGAAGTGACAGGATGTGAGACGAGGCAGGCAGTTGCAAGACTCCAGAGAAAGAGGATAAGAGGGGCGACCCTGTTGGGTGGAAGGACTGCTCATGGGATTATGCCAAAGAGGCTCTGAAGCCACAGAATGGAAGAGCCATCAGACAGAAGGAGGCTGCATACTTCATTTATTTTTTGGAAAGGAGCTGCTTAGGAAAGTCACTTTCCCAGGAACATTTGCATAGGAGTAATATAAAGTTTTGTATTGAAGTCACTGAGAGTTTTGGATTTATTTTGTAAGTATTTTTTTGGTTTTTATCCTATACTGATGTGTAGAAGTAAGGAAATCACTGGGAGTACCATTAACCCAATATGTGAAGTCAGAAAGGCATCGATTCGGAAGATGATTTTAACTGTGCACTGAATTTAAGGGACCAGTGGGAGAGTGAAATGGAACTTGTTGAGAAACCATTCTCCACCAGTCTCTTGAGTTTCTGCACATCTTGAGAGCAAGGCACCGACTGCCTTTCGTTTTAGACTATCTTTACAGGGATGTTTGTATAGCAAACAACCTGAAGAAACTTGAACAACTTTTGAAGAAAAAGCGTCTCCCTCTGGAGTGAAGAAAGGGAAAGACGTGCATTCTCCAAGCAAGCTCAGGGCTTGGAGAGTTCCTATAAGGCAAGGTCCCGTAGGGAGAGGTCCTATAGGGCAAGGCCCCATAGGGAGAGGTCCTATAAGGCAAGGTCCCGCAAGGAGAGGTCCTATAAGGCAAGGTCCCCTAGGGAGAGATCATATAAGGCAATCTGTTGTATGTGCAAGTTCCACCTGGCCTTCTTCATTTGCCGAGTGGGAACTGGGGTTCTGGGAATCAGCACAAAGATGACTATACCAGCATCCCTGAAACTGGCAGGAAGTAGATAAAATCTCAGCTTCCTCCCAGCTCTGGACAGAGCCATCCAGATATAGATTGGGAGCTCAGAACTGTGGTCTCATCTGAGTCCAGGTGGGTTGAAATCCTGGGCGCTGAGGGGGAGGTAGGGCTGGGGGAGGAGTAATGCTACGGGAACCATGAAAAAGATGAGAACCTGCAAGAAGGGCGAGTCTCAAGAGAAAAGAGCAGGAGCATAGGAAGCCGACCCACACAGAGAATCTCAGAAAGGGGAACTTCCGCTTCCAACGAGTTCCTGGTTAGGAACTTCGGTGACTGTGGAAGTCAGCAGGGTAAGCCGCCTGGATTTGAAACTTGAGAGCTCGCTGGAGACTTTAGTATGACCAGTTGCAGGGCGTGATGAAGGCAAAATTCAGATTTCCATGGATTGAGGAGCCAGCAGGAGGTGGGAACGGGAGCACACATGCATCCAGAAGAGGAAAAGGGGAAGGGTTATAAGGAGTGAGGCGCTTGGGGTTTGGAAAAGGGCTTCTAATATGATACATGCATGCACACATGCACGTAATATGCTGGGATGTACATGTGCACACGTGTGTGGCTTTAACCTTCCTTGTAGCCTGGGTTTTCTGGCTCCACTTTCTTTTTCTAAACCAATTTCACACCCGTTTCCAGCATGAAATATTAGTGTGAGTCCGATAGGGTTACTAACTCCACACTCCCTCCCCAAACGATTCACTTATTACTACATGAATGCCAGTACACACCCTAACCCCTGTTCAAGGCCTATTAAAACCTCCCTTTCTTCCCTGAGGTTTTCCCTGCTTCTCTCCAATCTCTCCTCCCACTAACACCGCAGGCTCTTCTCTGTGTCTCTTTCCTGGCTCTTCGCAGGGCGTATCCAGGTGTGTCTCACATCTTCTAGACCAGATAGATTGGTTCTTCCAAAGGCAGGAGAGTGTAAGTAGTTGAGAGCTGGGGCTTGAGGATCATAGGGAACTGGGATCAGGTATTGGCTCTGCTGTCCTTGTCACCTGGGTCTTCACACACACAGTTCCCTCTCAGGTAAAAAGGGGATTCTTGTCTTACAGGACTACTATGACAAAGGAAGTGGGTGCATGGAAAAGGCCTGATTCGGTGCCTGGCTCACGGTAGGTATGTTCCTTTGTCCACAGGGATCCTCATTTGCGGAGTAAATAAACACTTAACTTTGGATTATCAAGAACAAAACCATTTTTATAATTTTTCCTTTAAACAACTCCATGACTTTTAAGAATTTAAAGGGGAGAGAAAAGGGAGAGAAGAAACCCATCTTTTGCATATCTCCAGGTATTTATCCTTTCTCATCCTTTTTATTATTTTTGAGGATCCAACTTTCTCTCTGGTATCACTTCCTTTTAGCGTGAAACGTTAGCATTTCTGGTAATGTAGCTTTCTTGGTGATGAATTCTTGGTCTTCTTTCATCTGAAACTGTCTTTGTTTCATTTTCATTCTTGAAGGATATAGAATTTCAGGTCGATTGCTATTTTCACACTTTAATAATGTTGGTCCATACTCTTCTGGTCTAGACAGCTTCTGAGCTGAATTCACTTGTCAATTAGATCGCTGCTCCCCAGGACGTAATGTGGTTTCTTTCTCTTACCATTTGGAAGATTTGCTATTTATTTTTGGCCTTCAAAAGCTGGACTATTAATGTGTCCTGCTGAAAGATTTTTCCTGTTTATGCTGCTCGGTGTTCATTTGCCATCTTATATTTTTCTTTCTTTTCCTCTGTTCCCCACACTGAACAGTTTTTATTGATCTCTCTTCAAGGGCGCTTGCTTTTTCCTCTGTCATCTCCCTTTGTCTAGTAAGTTGATACAATGATTTTTAAACCTCAGAAATTATTTTCCTTCGGTTCTAGAATTTCATCTGGTTCTTTCTTTATTCATTTTTATTTCTCTCCTGAGATTTCTTACTTTATACTCACTAAAAGCATATTTTACTTGACTTCGTTGAGGAGAGTTCTTTTTTTTTTTTTTTAAAGATTTTTTATTTACTTATTTGACAGAGAGAAAGCACAAGCAGGGGGAGCAGGAGAGGGAGAGCAGGTCGCCCTGAGCAGGACCCTGGGATCATGACCTGAGCTGAAGGCAGACACTTAACTGATTAAGCCACCCAGGCACCCCCATTGAGGAGAGTTTTTTTTTTTTTTAAGATTTTATTTATTTATTTGACAGAGATAAACACAGCTAGAGAGGGAACACAAGCAGGGAGAGTGAGAGAGGGAGAAGCAGGCCTCCTGCTGAGCAGGGAGCCCGATGTGGGGCTTGGTCCTGGGTCTCCTGAATCACCATTGGCTCAGGTAGACACTTAATGACTGAGCCACCCAGGCGCCCCGAGGAGAGTTCTAATAGCAGTTTAGAATCATTGTTGGCTACTCCCAGTATCTGGAACATCCTCGCATTAAACTCCATTGATTTTCATCTCTTGAGAATGTGTTCCATTTTCTTGGTTCTTCATATGATTAAGTAATTTTTGATTATAGCCTGGACATAATAGATGTTAAATTGTGGAAATTCTGGATTCTGTTATTTTTCTCTTGTGACCATTATTTCTTTTGTTTCAGCACGCAGTGATGTTGTCTGCTTGAATTGTAAAATCTGTTTTTTGGGGCAACAGCTCCGGTCTTAGTTTGGATATTTTGTTGTTAGATATGCTGCTGAGTTTGATTCACCCATGCGTGGTTCCGGGATCACTCAGACATGTGGGTGGGCACTTTGGTGAAACCCTCTCCTGCTTTTTTGCTTCTGAGATTCCTCCATTCTTTTCAGGGGCTGTGATTCCATAGTTTTGGGCTTTACTGGCCAAAGTGACTTCTGTTTTCAGTTAGTGGTCCCTCCAAGACTATGTACTCCACGCACTGTGTTGAGCCCTGGAATAGAAGCCCTGAATGCAGGGAACTTCCCTGGACAGCTCCCCTCCTCTCCTCCTCATTGAGGTATTTGCTTTTTGTAGCATGTCCAGAGCTTATACTTGTTTTCTGGGGGAAGTCCTCCAATCAAGTCTTATTCTGTCATTACTGGAGGCAGAAATTCTTATTTATTGTTAGAATAAAAGATGACTTATTACAAGAAGGCAAAAATTTAACTTAGCCAAATTCCACTGGGAGGGTAAAAAGCTAGTCCAATCTTTCTGAAAAGCAGTTAACATCATATATATGTAGAGCTTAAAATTCCTTGTGATGAATAGTAGGACATTGTTAAGTCAATGGCTGCAGTTTAAGTTAAATTGTGGAAATTCTGGATTCATTATTTTTTTTTAAAGATTTTATTTATTTATTTGACACAGACAGAGAGAGAGAGATCATAGGTATGTAGAGAGGCAGGCAGGGAGCGGGGGGAGCAGGCTCCCTGCTGAGCAGAGAGCCCGATGTGGGGCTCCATCCCAGGACCCTGAGATCATGACCCGAGCCGAAGGCAGAGGATTAACCCTCTGAGCCACCCAGGTGCCCCTTTAAGTACTATTTATAAATAATACCAAATAATATGGGGAAATGCAAAACATATTAAATCTACCAGTTGATTTATCCATTCACCTACTGAAAGACATCTTGTTTGCTTCCAATTTGACAATCATTAATAAAGCTGCTGTACACGTCTGTGTTCAGGTCTTTGTGTGAACCTAAGTCTTAGACTCTTTTGGATTAATATCAAGGAGCACGATTGCTGGGCCATATACTAAGAGTGTGTTTAGTTCTGTGAGAAACCACAAAGCTGGGCGCCTGCGTGGCTCAGTTGGTTGGGCGACTGCCTTCGGCTCAGGTCATGATCCTGGAGACCCGGGATCGAGCCCCACATCGGGCTCCCTGCTCGGTGGGAAGCCTGCTTCTCCCTCTCTCACTCCCCCTGCTTGTGTTCCCTCTCTGGCTGTGTTTCTCTCTGTCAAATAAATAAAATTAAACCACGAAACTGTTTTCCCAAGTGGCTGCACCATTTGGCACACCTATGACAGAGAGTTCCTGTCGCTCCACATCCTTGTCAGCATTTGGTTTTGCGTCAGTGTTCTGGATTTGGGCCATTCCAGTAGGTATGCAGTGGTATCTCTTTGGTGTTTTAATTTGCATTCCTGTGATGAGATATGATGTGGAACATCTTTCCATATGCTTATTTGCTGTCTGCATATCTTCTTTGGGAGAGGTGTCTGTTCAGGTCTTTGGCCTACTTTAAAAATCAGGTTGTTTTCTTTTTTTTTTTTTTTTTAAAGATTTTATTTATTTATTTGACAGAGAGAAACACAGCAGGAGAGGGAACACAAGCAGGGGGAGTGAGAAAGGGAGAAGCAGGCTTCCCACAGAGCGGGGAGCCCGATGCGGGACTCAATCCCCGGTCTTCGGGATCATGACCTGAGCCGAAGGCAGTCGCCCAGCCAACTGAGCCACCCAGGTGCCCCAAAAAATCAGGTTGTTTTCTTATTGAGTTTTAAGAGTTCTTTGTATATTTTGGATAACAGACTTTGTATATTTTGGATAATAGTCTTTTATCAGATATGTCTTTTGCAAAGATTTTCTTCCAGCTTGTGGCTTTTTTATCTTTTTTCATTCTCTTGACAGTACCTTTTGCAGAGTAGAAATATTTAATTTTAATGAAGTCCAGCTTATCAATTCTTTCTTTCATGGATTATGCCTTTGGGGTTGTGTTAAAAAATCCGTTAAAAAAAAAAAAATCCCGTTAAGTGTCTGCCTTCAGCTCAGGTCCTGATCTCAGAGTCTTGGGATTAAGCCCTGTATTGGGGGGCTGCATTGAACAAAGACTTGCATTGAGCAGGAGCTCCCTGCTCCTCAGGGAGTCTGTCTTTCCCTTTGCCCCTCCTCCCACTCATTCTCTCAATTTCTCTTTTTCAAATAAATAAATAAAATCTTTAAAAACGTCATTGCCAAACATAAAGTCCACTAGATTTTCTCATGTGATAAGAAAGTTTTATAGTTTTACATCCTACATGTAAGTCTTGATCCATTTTAAGCTGGGGTGTAACGTCTGTGTCTAGATTCATATTTTGCATGTGGATGTTCAGTTGTTTCAGCACAATTTGCTAAAAAGACTATTGTTTCTCCACTATATTGCCCTTGTTCTTTGTCAGGATCAGCTGTCTATACTTATATGGGTTTATTTCTGGGTTCTCTGTTCTGCTCCATTGGTTTATTGTTGATTCTGTTGTCAATACCACATTCTTTTGATTACTATAGCTTTATAAAAAGTCTTGAAGTTGGGTAGTGCCAACTTCATTCTCATCTTTTTTTTTTTTTTAAAAGATTTTATTTATTTGACAGAGTGAAACACAGCCAGAGAGGGAGAAGCAGGCTTCCCGCCGAGCAGGGAGCCCGATGTGGGACTTGATCCCCGGTCTCTGGGATCATGACCCGAGCCGAAGGCAGTCGTCCAACCAACTGAGCCACCCAGGCACCCTTCATTCTCATCTTTTAAAATTGTGTTGTCCCTGTAGGTCTTTTCCCTTTCCATATAAACTTTAGAATCAGTTTGTTGATATCCACAAAATAATTTGCTGGGATTTTTTTGGGATTGCATTAAATCTGTAGAAAGAATGGACATCTTAACAATATTGAGTCTTCCTGTCCATCAACATGAAATGTCTCTCCATTCATTTGGTTCTTCTTTAATTTTATTCATCAGACATTTGTGGTTTTCCTCATATAGATCTTGTACATATTTTGTTATATTTTTACCCAAGTATTTTATTTTGGGGTCTAATGTAAATGGTATTGTGTTTTTAATGTCAAATTCTGCTTGTTAATTGCTGGAATATAGAAAAATAATTGACTTTTATATATTAGCCTTGTACCTTGCAGCCTTCCTATAATCATTTATTAATTTTAGGTCATTTTGGGGATATTCCTATCTCTCAGATATTTCTTCCTTTTTAAAAATTTAATTTTTTAGGGGTGCCTGGGTGGCTCAGTTGGTTAAGCGACTGCCTTCGGCTCAGGTCATGATCCTGGAGACCCGGGATCGAGCCCCACATTGGGCTCCCTGCTTGGCGGGAAGCCTGCTTCTCCCTCTCTCACTCCCTCTGCTTGTGTTCCCTCTCTGGCGCTGTTTCTCTCTGTCAAATAAATAAAATCTTTAAAAAAAATTAATTTTTTAATAAGTTTAAAATTTTAATTCCAGTATAGTTAACATACATTGTTATATTAGTTTCAGGTATATAATACAATGATTCAACAAGTCTGTACATTACTCAGTGCGCATCAGGATAAGTGTACTCTTTAATCCCCATTACCTATTTTGTCCATCCCCCTCCACCCACTTCCTCTCTGGTAACCATCAGTTTGTTCTCTAGAGTTAAGAGTCTATTTCTTGGTTTCTCTCTCTCTATCTCTCTTTTTTCCCTTTGTTCATCTGTTTTATTCGTAAACTCCATATATGACTGAAGTCATATAGTATTTCTCTTTCTCTGACTGACTTACTTCACTTAGCTTTACATTCCCTAGTTCCATCCATACTGCTGCAAATGGCAAAATCTCATTCTTTTGCATGGCTAAACTATATATATAATTTAAGTTCTTTTTCTGTTGCTTCATTGGTAGTATATAGAAATGCAAAGGATATATGTATATTGACTTTGTATCCTGTGACCTTACTGAATTTGTTTATCAGTTCTAGTACTTTTTTTGTGGAATCTTTAGTGTTTTCTATATATTGTCATGTCATCTACAAATAGTAAAAGTTTTGTTCCTTACCAGTTTGGATGTCTTTCATTCCTTTTTCTTGTATGATTGCCATTCCTAGGACTTCCAGTACTATGTTGACTAAAAGTGGTGAGAGTGGACATCTTTGTCTTATTCCTGATCTTTTTTTTTTTTTTTTTAAAGATTTTATTTATTTGACAGAGAGAAACACAGCCAGAGAGGGAACACAAGCAGGGGGAGTGAGAGAGGGAGAAGCAGGCCTCCTGCCGAGCAGGGAGCCCGATGTGGGACTCGATCCCGGGTCTCCGGGACCATGACCCGAGCCGAAGGCAGTCGCCTAACCAACTGAGCCACCCAGGTGCCCCTGTCTTATTCCTGATCTTAAGGGGAAAACATTCAGTTTTCTAATTTTCAGTATGATGTTAGCTGTGGGTTTTTTATATATGGCCTTTATTATGTTGAGGTATGTTCCCTCTAAACCTATTTTGTTGAGGGGTTTTTATCATGATTGGATTTGTCAAATGCTTTTTTTGGCACTGATTGAAACAATCATATGGTTTTTATCCTTTCTCAGATCAATGTGATGTATCACATTGATTGATTTGTGAATATTGAACCATCCTTGCATCCTGCGAATAAATTCCACTTAACTATGGTGAATGAGTTTTTTATTTTTTATTTTTTAAAGATTTTATTTATTTATTTGACAGACAGAAACACAGTGAGAGAGGGAACACAAGCAGGGGGAGTGAGAGAGGGAGAAGCAGGCTTCCCGCCGAGCAGGAAGCCTGATGCGGGGCTTGATCCTGGGACTCCGGGATCATGACCTGAGCCGAAGGCAGTCGCTTAACCAACTGAGCCACCCAGGCGCCCCTGAATGAGTTTTTTAAATGTACTATTGGATCCGGTTTGCTAATGTTTTGTTGAGGATTTTTGCATCTGTGTTTACAGATAGATACTAATGTAAAGTTCTTTTTTTTTTTTCTTTTTTAAGTAGGCTCCATGCTAGTGAGGAGCTTGAATTCATGACCCTGGGATCAAGAACTGAGCTGAGATGAACACTTAACTGACTGAGCCACCCAGGTTCCTCTGTAGTGTCTTTATATGGTTTTGGTATCGGGGTAATGCAGGCCTTATAGGATGAACTTGGAAATTTTCCTTTCTCTTTTATTTGTTGGAATGGTTTGAGAAGAACAGGTATTAAGTCTTCTTTAAATGTTTGGTTACAATTCACCTGTGAAGTCATCTGGTCTTAGATTTTTGTTTGTTGGGACTTTTTTTTCATTACTGTTTAAATTTCATTGCTGGTAATCAGTCTGTTCCAAATTTTCTATTTCTTCCTGATGCAATTTGGGAAGGTTGTATGTTT
>PITA01033453.1:0-12750 GCA_004023965.1 Spilogale gracilis | reverse complement strand
AAAAGAAAAAAAAAGCAAATTCTTGGGTCCTTGCCCAGATCTCGTGAATCAGAAATTCTAAGTCTGGAGCCACTCTGCTTTCACAAGCCCTGCAGGTGATTCTGATACATGCTGAGGTTTGAGAGCCACGGGTCTAGTGTATTTCTTGCAAAAATTCAGATAAATTTAATCAGGTTACTTATTTTCACAAATCCTCCCTGTTCTGTTTTTAAAGATATTCAAATTGGACAAGCAGAGTCAAATGCCAGGCAAAGTGTTTGATTCTGGCGGGTTCCTTAAGGCTGGCAGAAATGCCCCTCTCAGGGTCTGACCTCTCTATAAGGCAAACATCTGGAAACTTTCTCTGTCTTTAGCCTGGGTGAGTGGGAGGTAGAAAGGAAAGTAACTATTCCTTTTCTGTTTGAAATATTTAGCTTGAGTGATGTGAAGATTTCAGTAGATCTGTGACAAGATCAAAGACCATAAATTATTTAACGGTGGGTCTACTTTTGTGGAATTATTGAAAATATCATAATTGCAGTTCAGCTTCCCAGCCTTCATTTCCAAGTCTGGAATTCTGTTGGGAGCTATCATAATCACTGAAGAGTATAATATTACAGGCTGGGTATAAAAATATCTTTTTTAATGACTAGCTAATTAGTGAAATGTCTTGACCTGAGTGGAGACCAAGTAGAAGACCGTGTTTTTATGAAGGGGAAAAAAAATTGAATTGTAACCATGTTATTAGTCTTGTTGAATTAGCCACTCCTTAAAATATTAGTTGATTAGATAAATTGTAATGTGTTGCATCAATATAAGCAACAAAGGGCCACATAGCATAGAGAAGGATCTTGGAACTTCTGTAGTTTTATTTTGGTCTTAATTTTAGTATGCGTAGTGTGAAAGTCAGCCTCAAGTTAGTCATTACAGTGACCCCATATGGATGATTCTGAAGACTCTTCTTACCTGAGCAGCACAGTAAGACCAGCGTTCATAGTTGTTCTCCCCTCTTCCCCGCTGGAAAAGGAGGGGGGGGGGAAGGCTTTCTAAGACACTAGGCAGATGGGCCCCTTTACAATTTTCCCTTGTAAATCAAATAATTAGCTGCTTCACATATTTTCCAGTTTATTGTAACTTCTCTAGCATTTAACCTAAGGAGTCATAAATTGAACTGTGTGGATTTATGTTTCCAAATACCAGGTTTCTGTTTATAGCAGAGGCAGAACAGGTTTTTCCAAGTTTGTAACTTCACAAGTTTAGAATTTTGAACCCAAAACTTGAAATTCTTGTGGCGTCAAGACTATTTGCAAAAGCAGCTGAGATTCTAAAGAGATGAGTCTTGACATCAATTAACTCTTTCTGAACCAGGGTCTTATGAATTAATTTTAAACCAATCAACCACAGATGTACCACAGTTCCCTTGGAACACATGCATTCAAAGTGAGGGGTCAAATATATCTAATTAACTCAGGCATTTGAGGTTTTATTGACTCTACTTTATAAAAACTTAGAAATAACTAATATACATGAGATGTGTCTCATGTTCAGTGGACCAAGGACAAGGAAGTAAGAATTTATTTTACAGTCTATAAAATGCTATCTGTATTATCTTTTAACCCCCTGTGCCTATACCTTGTACAAATTTATTCAAGGAAGATAATTGTGCTCAAAGCTGGAATATCTTGTTAAATTTCCCCCAAATAGTCAGACATTATCGGGCTGATGGCTTGTTGTTTCTCTGAGAGGATTGCCCCAGTACCTGTCCTGGACCTGCAGATGCCCTGGTTCTGAGGATGTAGGGCCACTCCTGTCTGCCTTCCCTCTTGCACGGACACTCTTCCTTGACCAGCAGTGATTCCTCTGTTAGCCACAGGTGACCCTAGCAATCCAAGCCCATGTGGGCCCTGTTGATCCTGAGGCAATCACAGTCAGGCACATGATTCTCATACCCATGTGAGAGATCACAGGCTCCCAGGAGAATAGGGATCTGGGAGTTTACCCAGTTCTTTAAACTAGCTCAGAAAGATTATCCAGAGACTTTGAAAGCCTTTGGTGACTCATTCCCCAAGAAGGGCTTGGTTTCATTCCCCCCTCCTCTTTTACAACAGTAGCTCTATACTAGGGCATCTTAACCCACATCATCTCAATTAATCCCTCTGTTTACATATTTCAATTAGCTAATGGAGCCTAGATTTAGAACTAGGGACTTTGATTCTAAGTTTAACTCCCTGCTATGCTCTGTTGCCTCTTAATAAGTCCTAAATTCATAGCAACTACTATTTTGAGGGTGCCTCCCAGTTCAGGAGCACTTTCTCATAATAGAACCTGATGGATGTTACCCTCACAAGGGCAACATGAGTTGGGTGTATTAAATCTCTTTTACAGATTAGGAACTCAAGGCTTGAGAGATTATAAATTACTTGCGTAAGATCACCCAGCTATGAGGTGAAATGAGAATTTGATTCAGCTTGTTCTTATGGCTATGGCAAGAACCATTTTCCTTCTATGTTTATATAATTTTCTTGATGCCTAACCCGAAGCTTGTCTGCCGTTATTGTTTATTCTTGTTCTTTCTTCAGCAGATTCAAAACACATCTAGGATAGAAATTCTGGGTGCTGAATGTATACCATTTGTTCATTTACTAAATGAATGAATTGCATATATTTATGTGTATCAATTCACTAAGTATATCACATGTATAAAATGAGTTAATGCATGTACTTGCTTACAGCAGTGCCTGGTACATAGTGTACACTCAGTAAATATTAGTTATTTTCATTCATTTATTTATCATTTACTGAGTTCTTGCTCTGGGACTGTCACTGAGAAATCCCTCTTGAGGAAACCAAATAAATAATATGTGTCACATTCAACTTCCTTAGCATTCTATTTGTCTCTCTTATCTCCTAGATTATAGTCTTTATGGGGTGAGGAACATATCTGTGTCATTTCCCTTTGTATTTGCAGTGCCCCAAACAGGGCTTGATGTGTTTTAAGTACATGAAAAACATTTGTTGAACAAATAAATGAATGCTTAGACATTAGAGATTAGGTAAATTTGTTTAATCACCTCAATCTAGAAATTAAATCCTACCATTCATATTGGGTCATCATGATTATTTTCTTAATCTTGTTGGCTGTCTGAATGGCATCTATTCACAGTGTATCTAGTGAACATCCCCTTCCTTCTGTGCTATGTAGACATGCACTCATCCTTGGCAGGGCTCAGGGTGGTGGCCTCCAGGCCTAAATCCCTAAAGTCTCTTACAGCCATAGGAAGCCGAGGTGGGGCCAAGTGTAGCTGGGGCTTAAGGAAGGGCATGCTTAGGAGTAATTTCTTTATAGTTTCAGCCACTCCCTAAAGGCCCTGCTCCAGTCTTCCCAGTCCTGAGATATGAGCTTCATTTCAGAAGTCTCCAAATGGTCTCTTTGTAGCCCTAGGTTAACAGCCCCCCCACCCCTCACATTCCTCATTTTGGCCTCTCTGGGATGGTGGTAGTGCTTTGACCCTTGTAGGTTGGCAGGTTGTGGGTGTAGGGAATGGAGGGAAGAGGTATTTCTGAATGTTTTGACATACTTTGCAACTGTTAGCTTCAAGTAAACTGAGCAGCCAGAGTGAAGGGTTGATCACAGCTGGTACCTTTGAGTACTGTAAGGGCTGGAGTCCCCCTCTGGCTTGTGTGCCTCCTTGTGAATGCAGCAGTCCTCACCACCAGGGTTCCAGCATGCGTAATGATGGCGGCTGCCTACCTTCCACAGAAAAGAGATCATAAAGACAGAAATTAGCCCAGGGACTTCCCCTCAAGTGTAGCATGCAGCAGTGAGCATGGTTTAAGCAAGTGAGGGAACTGTCAGCCTCACCGTACAGTCAGAACATGAGGCACAGAGAAGGAAAGTGGCTAGTATACCTTGGCTCAAACCTGAGAGGAGGCCAAGGAACACACTCTCTAACCTTATCATTATAAGAGCTACCATTTTTGAGCACCTATTGTATGCCATGCCCTTTACACAGACCATGTCATTTAATCTTTTTACCAGTCCTATGGAGTTTGAATTGAGAATATTTACCTTTTGTGCGATTTATTTTTTTTAAAGATAAGACAGTTAAACTTTAGTGAGGTTAAATTCCCTGAAGATCATAAAGAAAAACTGAGATCTGAATTCATTTTTTACTCCAGTGCCCTGTTCTGAACCCCTTTGCAATCGCACTTAATTTTCCACGCAGCTTCCTGGTAGAGCACCATCACTTTGAAGCTAATATAAGAGCTGAGGACAGGTATCTCTGTAGCTATCTCATTCTTCCATTACTCCCTTCCTGAGAAAAACTGATGTTGGGCCATGTAGCCAAAGCTGCACAAACTACAAATGGTAGAAAGTTCTTGTCATGTCTTAGGTTCTCTCTAGGTTGGCTTCCAACAGATCTCCTTAGAAACTCTTATTATATATATGAGAAACAAAAATAATGTTCCCTCTCCAGCACCCTCTAAGACCCCAAAAGTTACCACATATGAGTGAGAGCAGAAACATAGTAAACATGTTTCTCTGTATGGTCAGTGCAAAATGCACTTAAGTTCTAAGAGGGCTGGGTGAATTCTGATATACTGGTTTAATACAAAAGATCCCCAGACTGGGGCAACGGGGTGGCTCAGTCATTAAGCATCTGCCTTCGGCTCTGGTCATGATCCCGGGACTCCCTGCATCTGGGCTCCCTGCTCAGTGGGAAGCCTGCTTCTCCCTCTCTCGCTCCCCCTGCTTGTATTGCCTCTCTTGCTGTGTCTCTCTCTGTCACATAAATAAACAAAATCTTAATAAAAAACAATAACAACAAAAAAGATCTCCAAATTGCATTGTGCTACTCCAGCCAGCCAGAAACTGGATGTCAGCTCTTCTTTCATGGTTTACCCATTTGACCATCACACTGACAACCTCATCTTCTGCATCTCAAGCTCTGCGGAAAATTAGAAAGCACTTGCTTTCAGTCTTGCCTTTTTTTTTTTTTTTTAAAGAAAGAAATGTCTGATTACTGTTGAGCTGACTGGAAAATGATTATGCAACAATAAAATAATGTCAACTTTTGAATATTCCTTCTCTTTGTAGTTGGTTTAGCTTCCAGGTAATATAAATGTAAGGAGCAGCTCGATCAAGAAACTGAATTTCGGGGTGCCTGAGTGTCTCAGTTGGCTAAGCAACTGCCTTCGGCTCAGGTCATGATCCCAGAGACCCCAGATCGAGCCCCACATCGGGCTCTCTGCTCAGCAGGAAGCCTGCTTCTCCCTCTCTCACTCCCCCCGCTTGTGTTCCCTCTCTAGCTATGTTTCTCTCTATCAAATAAATAAATAAAATATTAAAAAAAAAAGAAACTGAATTTCTATTAGAACAATACAAGAGAGCAGGAATTCTGAAATGTCCAGAGATGATACAAGACCCCCATTTCAGGGGTTAGATGGCAAAGTAAGGAATAGGGGACAGCATGGGTCTTCAGACCAGATGTGGGTCCGTACCTTAGTATCGCTCTTTCTGCCTGTAAGATGTTGGTGAAGTTATTTAAATTCTCTGAACTTTAGCGTCTTCATCTGCAAAATGGAGAATACCTCCTCTCCAAGGATATGATGATTATTAAATGACACAATGTAACAGTGTAAAACCCCTGAAATAAAGTGTATACTCAAGAAATATTCTTTCTCTTTTTTCCCTTTATTCCCTCTCTCCTGTGGGAAAACTCATCTCTCTGTGTTAGAGGATAACCTTTCCAGGGTGTAGTTAGTTTGGTAAGGCTGCTGTAACAAAGTTCCTGAGGCTAGGAGACTGCGATTGAGATGTGGACATGGTTGAGTTCTTCTAGGACTGTGGGGAAGTTGCATGCCTGTCCTCTGACCTCTGGTAGTTTTCAGACAATCTCTGGCATTCCTTGGCTTGTGGAAGCATCAGCCCAAAACTGCCTTCATCTTCACACAGTATCTTCCTTTGTGTTTGTCTCCAC
The DNA here is from genome assembly GCA_004023965.1 of Spilogale gracilis. Classification (NCBI taxonomy): domain Eukaryota; kingdom Metazoa; phylum Chordata; class Mammalia; order Carnivora; family Mephitidae; genus Spilogale; species Spilogale gracilis. The sequence goes on along the minus strand of PITA01033453.1, from coordinate 6,790 downwards.
AAAGTTCCCCTTTTTATGAGGGCACTAGTCATACTGTATTAGGGCCCACATTAATGATCTCATTTTAACTTAATAACCTCTGTAAAGACCCTGTCTCCAAATAAGGTCACATTTGGAGGTGTTGGAGGTTAGGCCTCCATATGAATTTGGAGGGAACACAATTCAAACCATAACAGAGGGTCAGTGGGTGTTATGCTGGTTGGAGAAGTAACTGTACAACAGATTGGAATTTGAATTTTCACCTGGGGATTTTGTCTATGTTAACTATAGGCTGATTTAGCTACATAGTGACTTCCTTTTTATCATGGCCCCTTTGGGGACAATGGGAGTTATGGCAACAATAGCAGGAAATATTTTTAGTGAGCTATAGGGACAAGCCTCATTCCTTTAAGTGTTAACTCTGACTTTACACATTTTAATATTGGGTAACCAGAGTGAATATTGGTTGTAGCGCTTATGAAATCATTGAAGTTTGGAAGTTATACCTTCAGGTAGTAGAGATATTAAAAATAATTTGTTTTGCCATAAAGTTTTGGTTGAAATCATATAGTTACTTCCAATTCAGTCATAAAGTTAGGGCGATTTATAGTTGATAATTTTTAATTGCTCACCATGTAATAGGAACATTTATGCTATCTTGTTTTTTAAACTCCTTGTAAGGTGGCTTTTTACAAGAAGGAAACTGAGATTCAGAGATATTGAGAGACTTGTGAGTTGTGGGCCCTCTCACCTCAAGTGCTCTTTTTTATACCATAGTTGCCTTCACTGAAGGTCCTCCCCTAAGTGAGAGTCTAGGGGAAACATGTTCAGATACAGTAGCACAGGAATTTAGCAAGCATCTCTGCCTTGATCAGAATTACAAGGCCTTTTGCATGTGGCAATATAGCCCATGGGAGACTATTTCAATTGCAGCTAAGCCAATCTTATCATCCATGGTTTGTCTACACAGTAGCGTAATTGGCAGAAACACAGGGGTGTTGGTTACTCTGATTACATTGACTTTGGGGACCATGACTGATCAGTTTAGACCAAAATTCCAGCCATGATACTTCTGGAAACTTGCACCACCGTGGCAAATGTAGAAAGAGTCACAGTCAGAAACTGCATCCATCACACATACATTTTGTTTATTATCAGAACCTGAATGGAGTGATGGTTTTGACTTTCACAGTTGTCATTACACCTAAAATGAGAGCTCCAGCCTCCTACCACGTGAAACCTTGCCTTGAGGGCCTTCAAGTCATGGCTTACTTTCCAAATAAGATTATCAGTGACAGGCTTATTAGGTGCCCTTTAGATTTCCACGTGAGGTGGTGGAGAAAGGGACGTCTCTTGTTCTAATGTCTATGGACAGTGTTGCTGCTGAGGACTCTTCTTTTGTTTCTGGGTTTCTCTGTTTTTTTAGACTTAAATGAGTGAGATTCCCTTGAGAAGTCCTTATTTCAGGAGGAGAATGCTATAATAATTGGCAACTGAAGTTGGAGAAACTGTATCATTTAGCACTGCCATGTTCAGAGTAGCCCCCCTTGTCAGTGTCCCTTCATTGAGACCAAAGTCGTTTTTTCCTTTCTTAGATTTTAAACCTTAATGGGAACAAATGACTTTAAAATTAGACAGAGCCTCAGAACTTATTGAAGGCCACAGGGGCAATTTTTTGTTGTTTACTTCCCGGACATGGCAGTTTGGCATCTTATGACATAGTTAAATATGCCTCTGGTGTATATTATATCCTCTGATACTTGACAAAAGTACAAGATATGGGTAGGTGGTCACATGGGGTGTCTCAGGTAGCACATCAACTCCTGCTGTTTCTCCTTTCCTTGACTCCATCTCAGATTTGAGCTGACCTTCCTAATCACATGGGGTCCTTGTGGCAGCTGTAAAGCCCAGATGTCCAGCTGGAGGAACACAGCCTGTATGCTGTTCATCTGACAAACTTGTGAGTCTGGGACAAGGGAAGCTGGCAGCTGAGGTATCTTGAGTGGGGGTATTAGGAATATCCAATCTGTTTCTTTCATATCCAGAAAGGTACAATAGAGAACAATAGAAATGAAACATTTGTTCAAATTCAGAAATGACTTTTTTGTTAGGTTTATGATCAGTGGTAAAAAACTTGAGGTAGCTTTTCCAGATTATTGACTGTCCAAATTAGAAAGAACAGCATTTAAATTAATGGGAAAACCCAAACCTAATTAATAAATATGATGAAAGCCAAAAAAGAAAATGTGGATAGTAAATGTGAATATTTAGAGCTGATAAATGATTTTAAAATATTTTTTTTTATGAACTACATTAAGGCTTGCACTCTAGTTCATGCAAAAGGAGATTCATTGTCCTGGAAGTCAGCCTCCAAAAGGTGAAAATGTTTTCAACATTGAGGGCTAATAGTACCCTTATATTCTACCAGATTTCACTGCCTTCACAATTTGATTTTATGTGCTGCTAATAAAGGTATTTTCGATGTGCTGTTTATATAAGATTCAGATGCCTTTTTATAAAATATTTTTGAGTTCCTTACTGATCTGTGAGTCTGTTTATATCCCTATCAGTGACACTGAAATCCTTTATCTTTTTTAAACAAGGTGTTAGTGACTGATAACCAGGAGAATATTGGTTATGATTTAAAAATGCTCTGTCTGCTATGGTAGCCATTAGAAATATGTGACAATTTAAATTAAAATTAATTAAAATCAAATGTACTTTACAGTTCAGTTCAAGTGTATTGGACCAGTACAGATATCAAACCTTTCTGTCAACGCAGAAAATTCTCTTGGACAGCTCTGATCTAGAAAGCTTCCTGCTCTCTAATCTAGAACGTTTGGAAACTGCTTGCTTTCCTTTGCAAGATAGCATTTAAGAGCTCCCTGCTCTTAAATCAATCAAAAGTAACAGAAAAGCAGGTCTGTATTGTCAGATAAGAAAATACCAAATACCTATTTCTTGTGGAAAACAGGATTCCCCCTTGTGACTCAATATTTGTATGGGAAGGCAGCAAGTAGTTTGGGACAATCTGTATTGATATGGAGAATTGGCATCTGTGAACCTTATACATGGTTCCTGCTACCCTAAAGAGGTTAGGGAGCTTTTCTCTGAAAGGGTAAGATGGTGAATATTTTAGGTTTTGTGGCTCGTTCCTATCTCTGTCTTACCTCTTCAGCTCTGCCAGTGCCTTGCCAAAGCAGCCATTGACTGACGACTGGTGACCAAATATGTGTAGCTGTGTTCCAATAAAACTTTATTGGCATAAGTATCACCTCATACGTAGGTGATACTTTGCGCACACTTATCCTAGAATGTTTTTTATACTCTCTAGTGTCTTAAAATTTGATCAAGAAGCAATTAATATGTTTACTGAGAGAAACCAGTGCTTGCTTACTAATTTTCACTATAGCACTGTGATTAAATTATAGACAGCCATCCATTTTAAACTAGCTGCCCTTGGGAATCCGCCCAGATAAATACATATATGCTAACCTCCCTGTGATGTCTGTCTTTGATGTCAGATGAATTTATTTTTAGTTGTGTATGTATCTTAGACTGCCAGTCTCTGAATAGCAAGAATCTTAGAAAAAAATGGGTCTTGGAGAGTGTGCATGGAATATCCAGCTGAGAATTTTTTCTTTTGTTGGTGTTCATTTTTGTTGTTATTGTTATATCAAGGCCCACATTACATGAAGATGCTAGTTAGACTAGTGAGACTAATTTACTTTGAGATGCTTCAGAAAAAGACAAATTACTGCCCTGCAACTTTTGTGTTTTTCCCCTTGTGTATCAGTATTAGGTGGTTCTGAGAGTCATTCTGGAAGTCCTTGACATGAACCTCCTCCTTCAGCCCATCCAGTAATTTTTGAAAGCACCTGATTCCCTGTATTATGTCTCTTCCTACTTAAATACCCAGAGTATCTGTTTCCTACACTGACTCTTGACATATAAAGCATTGTGTATCACTTTTATAAATTTTGAAATGTGTCTAAATTAGTCATGTGTTTTGGAAGGCTATATCTGTAAATGAGTCTTCAGCTCCAGTTTTCTGAACCTAACTTTGCAATTTCCCCATCCTTTTTGAAGTGTTGTAGATGGTAATTCTCACCCATTTCCTAGATGGGGAATTCTTCACTGGGGAATGGCAGCCTGAATGGCTCAAGAGAGTCAGTTAGGAACGTTACGTCCTGTGCATACAAGGCTTGGACTGAATATGAATGATGAAACTGAATACTAAGGTTATGTGCTGTGAGCCCCCCCCCTTAAAACTGGAGGAGACCACAATTCATTTGAAGCAACCACCTATCGATCTTCAGTAACATGTATCCAGTACAGTTCTGTGGCATACTTATGCAGTAAGCTTCAAAGCCTTTGCTATGTTTGCAAAATGCATTAAAGAGACAACTCATCACCTGACTTTTATGTTTTCAACTGAGTTTTCTCTACACAGGGATCCCGCTGGCTCATATGGGTCTTTCCTTTGACCTGCTTAACATTTCCCAAAATGTCATCCTGACCCTTTTATTTGGATTCATCCTTTGTGTTCCTTGTGCAAACTTGTCCAAAAAGGATTTCCAGTCCAAGTATTTACATGATATTCACAACATAACGCAGATAGCAGATAGCTTTTTCTTTTTAATTGTGATTCAGTGGAATGCCAACCAGAAGTTTTAAAAAAAAGCACATTACAAAGCATAAAGCTTTATGATTAATTACCTTGAGTTCAGGTATAATTTAAACATATTGACTTGTCTGAAATAAGTGCCAGACAGTGGAGCTGGGGAGACAGGAAGTGCCTGGGTGAGACTGCTGAAACAGGCTGGAAGGGAAGTCAAAGGGGGGTAAGGACACCATCATTTAACGGTTCTCCATAGCCAGGCAGAAAATGGCCACAACTGCTGATGGTCAGTGAATCAAAGGGATAAATTATGGCTGAGCCTGCCTTTGAAATTAACCGAACGTTAGTCGATACTTCAACTTTGCACAATCCTAAAAAATTGGTTCTGAGACAATCCATTACAAATGATTTTCTTCCCCTCCTCATATACATTCCCATGAGGGGTTAGAGCTGCTTTGCAATTCTCAGCATCCTCATTCTGAACTGGAGGAGTTTCAGAGTCCCTGCTTGGCTGAGACCCCAAAGCTGGAGGTAGGGTGACACCAGCAGTGGGGATGGACTGCAAATCCCTCAGCATGAATGAAGCCTTAAGACCACATGATGACCCTTTAATTTGGGGAGCCAGGCTGCTCCGAGTGTTTTCTGTAGCTGGGCAATGAGAAAGAAGGAAACTGATTTCTTTGCAGCAAACTGGGACCAGATGCGTTTCTCTGTATAGAAAGTTTAGAAATCCAACCAGCTGCTTTCAGTTTTTGATAATGGATTATGGTGTCGAGGGGCCTTTGCTAACTTTGATACCCATGCATAGGAAAGCAGAATGTGAACGTTTGGGCTAACCTCATGGGTAGATTTTTAATACACATGGGGCACACGTGATTCAGTGTTTCCTTGAAGCCAAGCGTAACTGTTTAATGCCATCTGGGTAACAGCGACGTCATCAGAGGAGGCCTGGTCACAGACTTTCATTCATCCTTTAGCTTGCCTTTATGGTCCTTGTGGTGGCTCCTAAATTCAGCACTGAGAGCTGAATTCCGATTCATGTCCCTGAAGTTTCTGGGGAGCCTGGGATCTAGCCCACTGCTGTTCTCTCTCACACTGGGGCTGCTTGAAGCCTGCAGCTGTGCAAAAATTTCACACATACAGTGAGAGTAGCAGCATTTGCCTCTTGGCTGGCTTTTCAAATAAACTCCCCATCTTGTCTCTGACACTAAAACCCAAGCTCTAGGCTTGTGAGGGAGAAGGCATTTTTGTAGGTAAATTCACCCTTTCTGAGTGAAGTAGCAAAGGGAAGGAGGCAGGAGGGTCCACTATTTGAGGTCTCTCAACTATTTGAGATCTCTGGCCAAAGCCGGAGGGTAATGATGGGTTTCTTCATGCATTCTTTATGTCAAGACAGAGAGCCTAGAAAACCATATAGATCTCAGAGAAGATTCCAGAAAGATTTCAGGAACTGATTTCATAAAGTAAAATAGAATTTAGCCATCTTACTTGATAAAATTATGGGAAAAGACCTATATTAGTGTGTGTGTGTTTGTGTAAAGAGATTTATTTTAAGGATCGGCTCATATGATCATTGAAGCTGAAATCTGAAGGGTAGACCAAAGTAGGCTGGAGATCCAGGGAAGAGGTGATTAGTTCAGGGGATCTCAGTCTGTTTCTTTTAAGATCATCAACTGCTTAGACGAGGTCCACTCTCATTGTGGAGAGTAATATGTTTTATTTAAGGTCTACTGACTTAAATGTTAATCTCATCTAAAAAAATACCTTCATAGCGACCTCCATACTGGTGTCTGACAAATGTCTGGCTTCTGTGGCCTAGCAAAGTTGGCATAAAATTAACCATCACAAGATCCAAGTATGAGAATATTTATATTTGTTTTTCACTAAAAGCCAAAAGAACTGGAGTACAAAGAAGTACCCAATACACAAGGTGGCAAAACCAAATGCGTTTAGCAGGCATCCATATATGCATGCACGCACACACACGTACACACTTCCCTGTGTCCCCCAAACTCATTCGGATAAGAGTATAGATGAGTTTCAGGGCAAAAGCAATCAGTAAAAAAAATGAAATCAAAGGTACACAGCCCCCTGCGTCCCATACATTTCCTCTCTCTGGATAAGAAATGAAAAAATTAGCCCTGGAAACTCTCCATTAACCTTTGCTCCTTCCTGTTGGAATTTCCTAAG
>PITA01033452.1:0-12750 GCA_004023965.1 Spilogale gracilis | reverse complement strand
ATTATTATAATACCTTTGGACCTGAAAAGGTCCCCATTACGGCTTTCTCTTATTGGAACCTGATAGATGAAATCTTATCCCAGAGACAAAGGGACCCGGTTGTAGCCAATGCTATAAAAGCAGGAGAGGAGATACTCCGAAAGGAAGAGGCCAATAAGAGTGAGGAAGCTAACCCCAAAAGCGAGAAAGGGAATGATAAAATAGAGGAGGATTTAATGTCCTTTGATAGTGAGGACTATCTGGATGCAGATAAAAGGGATCAAAAAAGCCAGATTAGAAAAATTAAAGAGAAAAAATCAGTGTCGACACAGGCAGGGGTGGATCCTGATCCTCCCCTGAGAACTATGTCTTTTTCAAACAAAAAACCATTGTGTGGGGCACGTCCAAAAGAAAAAATGCTTTATCCCTCTCTCAAACAGTTCCAGGCAGCGCAAGGTGCTCTCGGGGATAATGATTGGAGTGAACTAGAGGACGAGGCCACCAAAAATCACGACCCTGAGTGGCCACCCACAGTCTGTCACCCACCCCCTTATTCGTCCACACCACCTATACATCCAACACCCCCTCAGCCTAGTGCCCCTGCTCTGACTTGTCCTGTTATTGACCCTCATAAAGAACTTAAAGATAAAATAGAATCTCTGAAGGAACAAATAAAATTAGAAAAGGAGCACCAAGAGCTTATCACCCAACTTGAGGGATTAAAGTTCGGGAAAAGGCATGATAATAACAAGGGGCCCACAACAAGCCAAAAACCTCCCTTAAGGGGAGCAGCCCCTAAAATCTCAGCCACTCACGAGGTATCTACGGGTCCTGATGATTTAGAGGCATTCCCCGTAACTGAAACAACTGATGCACAGGGACAAGCCTGGAGGCATCACTCTGGATTTGACTTTAAGGTTATCAAAGAGATTAAAACAGCTACTGCTCAATACAATACGGCGCCACAGCCCCCTATACCATGGCAATTGTAGAGTCAATAGCAGAGAATTGGCTTACCCCGGGGGATTGGCAAAGTCTAGCCTGAGCCACCCTCACGGGAGGAGACTATTTGCTGTGGAAATCTGAATTTGTAGAAAATTGCAAGGACACAGCAAGGCGTAACGCACAGACAGGAAATGGATGGATCCTCGATATGTTAATTGGAGAGGGCGCTTATGCCACCATTGACCGACAAATGCAATATGATGCAGGTCTCTTTGCCCAAATACAGTCTGCAGCTACTAAAGCCTGGAGAAAAATACCCTCTAAAGGGGATGTTAGTGCGTCTCTCACTGGTATTAAAGAAGGTCCGGATGAGCTCTTTGCTGATTTTGTTCATCGCCTCCTCATGGCCGCTGGCAGAATCTTTGGCAGTGCCGAGGCGGGAACTGATTTTGTCAAACAGCTTGCCTTTGAAAATGCCAATGCTGCATGCCAGGCAGCTATCCGCCCCTATAGAAAAAAGACTTACCTCTCTGGTTATATCCGCCTTTGTTCTGATATTGGGACAGCTTACCAGCAGGGGCTCGCCATGGCTGCAGCCATGCAAGGCTATACTGTTAGACAGTTCTTATCTCAACAAAACAAAAACAAATGTTTCAGTTGCAGGGAACAAGGGCATTTTGCTAAGGACTGCAAGGCCGAAAAAACTAAACCACAAAAAACTGCTCCTGGACTTTGTCCCAGATGCAAAAGGGGAAGGCATTGGGTTAATGAATGTAGGTCTAAGATGGATGCCCAAGGCCACCCCCTACCAGTATCACAAGGTCAGGCCCAGGGAAACAGGAATGGGGGCCAGCCCCAGGCCCCCAAACCAAAACAAATCTATGGGGCAGTCAGCTTTGTTCCAACAAACAACAATCCATTTCAGACCTTTTCCGAGCCACAACAGGGAGCGCTGGACTGGACCTCAGCTCCATCACCCACACAGTATTAACACCAGAAATGGGAGTTCAGGTGCTTCCAACCGGAATATTTGGCCCCCTACCAAAAAAATGCCTTTGGGCTCGTTGTAGGCAGAAGTAGCACCACTATGAATGGTCTTTTCGTATACCCCCGAGTTACTGACAACAACTACACTGGGGAAATAAAGGTAATGGTGTCTTCTCCAAAAGTGATAAATACTATTCCCACAGGCCAGCGATTTGCTCCATCGTTACTCCTTCCCCTTCTCTCCATGCCCAACAGGGTGGCTCATGGCCCCAGAGGGGACCAAGGCTTTGGGTCATCTGATGTCTATTGGTCTGAGGTCCTTTCAACACAAAAACCTCTTATGACCCTATGGTTGGACGAAAAAAGATTCTCTGGCCTAGTGGATACTTGGGCAGACGTAACCATAATTAAGGGGGAGGACTGGCCTCAAACCTGGCCATTAGAAGATACTCTCACTCATCTCAAAGGCATAGGGCAAAGCCAAAATCCAAAACAAAGCTCTAAAGTGTTGACCTGGAGAGATCATGAGGGTCACCATGGAACTATCCAACCTTATGTTATTATAGGATTACCCATTAACTTATGGGGACGAGATCTCCTGTCACAATTGGGTATGATTATTTGTAGCCCTAATTAAATCGTCACCATGCAAATGTTCAGAAAAGGGTATATTCCAGGAAAGGGTTTGGGAAAAAATGCCACAGGTATCTTACAGCCTATTGAGCTGACTCCTCGGCCCCCTCGTGTTGGAATAGGGCATTTTCCATAGGGGTCATTGATACTCCTGCAGGCCATGCTGATAAGATCACCTGGCTCTCTGATAAGCCAGTATGGGTCGATCAATGGCCCCTATATAAAGAAAAATTGTTAGCGGCACAGCAGCTAGTGTAGTAACAGCTTCAAGCTGGCCATATTGTGCCTAGTACTTCCCCCTGGAATACCCCTATTTTTGTGATCAAGAAAAAATCAGGAAAATGGAGACTACTACAAGATCTAAGGGCGGTCAATAAAACTATGGTACTTATGGGCGCCTTACAACCAGGCCTCCCCTCACCAGTAGCCATCCCTCTTGGGTATTATAAAATTATAATTGATCTAAAAGACTGTTTTTTCACAATTCCTCTATACCCGGAGGATCAAAAGCACTTTTCGTTCAGCCTCTCTTCAGTAAACTTTCAGGCACCCATGTTTAGATACCAATGGCGAGTTCTCCCCCAAGGTATGGCCAACAGCCCAACTTTATGTCAGTCTTTTGTTGCCTCTACTCTTCAACCAGTTCGAGACTGTTGGCCCCAAATATATCTCATCCACTATATGGATGATATCTTATTAGGAAAAAAGGGAGATGAAGTCCTATCTTGTTATTCTCAACTTCAACAGACCCTTCAAACTCATGGCTTACATGTTGCTCCAGAAAAGATCCAATTAGAAGACCCCTATACTTATCTTGGTTTTCTAATGAGGGGATCCAATATCACCTCACAAAAAATAGCCCTGCGGTTAGACAAAGTTAAAACACTCAACGATTTCCAAAAATTACTTGGAGATATCAACTGGCTCATACCTTACCTAAAGCTGGCAAAATGTGAACTAAAACCCCTTTATGATATCTTACAAGGAGATAGCCATCCTACCTCACCCCGTGAGTTAACTCCAGAGGGCAAAAAGGCTATTGCCATCGTAGAACAGGCCATCCAAAATCAAACTATTACCTTCATAGATTATAACTTACCTCTCAAGTTTATTATCTGTAAAACCCTGCTTTCTCCTACTGCAGTCTTTTGGCAAACTGCACCCCTCATGTGGATCCACCTACCTATTTCCCCTAAACGGGTACTCACCCCTTACTATCAGGCAGTATCAGACCTCATAATACTAGGAAGAGACCATGGAAAACGATATTTTGGTAAGGAACCTGATGTTGTTATACAAGGAACAAATTGATTGGCTTATGTAAACCACCGAATCTTGGCCAGTTGCCCTTGCCTCTTACACAGGCTCTTTAGACAATCATTACCCCCAAAACAAATTAATAGATTTTGCCAACAGACATGATTTTGTCTTTCCAAAGGTCACTTCCACTACTCCTCCATCTGAAGCCCTAACAGTTTTTACAGATGGCTCCTCCACTGGAGTAGCTGCCTATGTTTGGAACAATAATACAATCCGGTTCCATACCAATTGCTCCTCTGCCCAAATAACTGAGCTATATGCAGTTGTAGCAGTTTTTTCTGCCCTTCCTCATGATGCCATCAACTTATTTACTGACAGTGCTTATGTTGTCCACTCTGTCCCCCTATTGGAGACCTGCAGCCAAATAAAAAATGCCTCATGGGCTGGCCATCTTTTCATGCAATTACAAAACCTAATTAGAAAAAGACAAAACCCCTTCTTCGTTGGGCATCTCCGGGCACATTCTACCCTTCCCGGGCCCCTTATGGAGGGCAACCGGTTGGCAGACAGTGCCACAAAAATTCAAGCCTATGCTTCTAAAGAAACCTCTGACCCAATTGTCCAGGCACAAAAGGCCCACTGCCTACATCATCTTAATGCTCGAACGCTGAGGCTCATGTTTAAAATTACCAGGGAACAAGCTCGACAAACTGTAAAAACCTGTCCTAACTGTACCCTTCACCTCCCAACACCCCACTTGGGAGTTAACCCTCGTGGATTAGTCCCCAATGCTTTATGGCAAATGGATGTCACTCATTATCCTGAATTTGGAAACCTTAAATACATACATGTATGCATTGACACCTGTAGCGGATTTATAGTTGCCACCCTACAAACTGGCGAAGCTACAAAACATGTTATCACCCATCTTTTAACAGCCTTCTCTGTCCTTGGATGCCCACAACAAATCAAAACAGACAATGGGCCTGGATACACAAGCTCTGGCTTTACAAACTTCTGTAAACACCTTAACATATCTCACGTCACGGGTATCCCATAGAACCCACAAGGCCAAGGAATAATCGAAAGAGCCAACCTTACCCTCAAACTCACCTTAAATAAAATAAAAAAGGGGGAATGGTACCCAACCAAGGGAACACCCAGAAATCTATTATCACATGCCTTGTTCATTTTAAATTTTTTGACTTTGGATGCAGACAATTCCTCAGCAGCCACACGTTTCTGGCAGTCTGAAACTCAGAAACACTTTGCTATAGTCATGTGGAAAGACCCCCTAAATAATTCCTGGCATGGGCCAGACCCCGTGCTCATTTGGGGATGCAGGTAGGTCTGCATTTATTCTAAAGAAATGAAGTCAGCCAGATGGCTCCCGGAACATCTGGTCAAACAAATTGATCAAAGTAATGATGATACTAACTTCTCATCCGAGTCCAGGGACGATGTCACTCCCTGAGATATAACTTTGTTTTCAGGAATGTGAAAATGATCACCATCATGCTGCTCTTGGTGACCATACCTATGACGAAAGGAGGATTTGGACTGCCTACTGACCTGAATAAAATGAAACTGGCTCTATGGGGAACCCCCTGTGACTGCAAAGGAGGAATGAGGGATACGATTCCAAGTACTGAACCGCATCCAGTACAAGAAGGTACTCAGTCTGTTCGGCTAGGCTTGCATAGCTATACCCAATCTACTGATTGTGGTACCAAGACCGCTTACCTAATATATGATTCCTCCGTAGGGGGCGGTTTCAGACAGTCTTGGCAATGTGTCAGTAAGCCCCCTGCCATCCCAACCATAGACGGTAAGCCAGGATCTTGCCCCAGTAACTGCTCAGAGCAAAGAGAAATGCATTCCTCTTGTTATCATGAAGTACAACAGTGTACATTTTCTAAAGGCAAGGATTACCTAACTGCCGTCTTACAAAGGAATTATGCTGGCTCATTCAGAGGGGAGCACGATCCTAATAGTAGAATTAGAATCAACAAATATGGCCAAGCATCCTGCCATGGCAAACCAGGGGCTCAGGTTTGCTGGCCAGCAGCAGCCCCGATCCATGTGTCAGATGGCGGTGGGCCCACAGACAGGATTAAGGAATCTATGGTCAGACAATGGATAGAAGACATTATCAGGCACACCTATCCCTCCCTCAGTTACCATCCTGTGGCCCTTCCCTAATCTCGAGAGTTAGGTCTTGACCCTCAAACTTCCGACATTTTGGAAGCTACCCTGACACTGTTAATTACTTCCAATCCATCCCTTGCTAAGGATTGTTGGCTTTGCATAACCTTGGGCACCCCTATGCCCCTTGCCCTTCCTACCAATGCCACCCCGGTGAAAGGTAGCAATTGTAGCACTAGCCTACCTTTCAGGGTCCAACCCATTGGATTTAACCAGTCTAGTTGTTATCAAGGACGATTTCGAAATGATAGCTATGATATAGATGTAGGATTTCCTACCTTCACCAACTGCTCCCAAACCATCAACTACACCTCTGCCTTATGCCCTGATCATGGGCGAGTATTTGTGTGTGGAGGGAACCTAGCATTACTGCTTTGCCCACCAACTGGTCAGGATTATGTGCACAGGCAACTATTCTCCCAGATATTAATATTATCCCTGGAGACAAGCCAATACCTTTACCAAGCTTTGACTACATCGCGGGACGCAAAAAAAGGGCTATACAATTTATACCCTTACTTGTAGGGCTAGGAGTTTCTGGTGCTTTAGCCTCCGGCACAGCTGGTCTGGGGGTTGCTATACATTCATACACAAAATTATCTAATCAGCTGATCAATGATGTTCAGGCTTTGTCTAGTACTGTTAATGATATCCAAGATCAAATTGACTCCTTAGCCGAAGTTGTTTTATAGAACCGTAGAGGTTTAGATCTGCTCACTGCAGAGCAGGGAGGGATTTGCTTGGCCCTACAGGAGCGTTGCTGCTTTTATGCCAATAAGTCTGGGATTGTTCGAGATAAGATCAAGAAGCTACAAGAAGATCTGGTGAAAAGAAGAAGAGAATTGTTTGAAAACCCTCTTTGGAGCGGGCTTAATGGGGTTCTCCCTTACCTCCTTCCCTTGCTGGGACCCCTGGCTGGCTTGCTACTCTTACTGTCGCTAGTACCTTTCCTCTTCAATAAACTTATGGCCTTTGTCAAACAATAAATAGATGCTATTAAGATGCAACCCATACAGGTCCATTACCACAGGCTTGAGATGGCCGACAGAGAGTCTTACTGGGAGTTATAAAAGAGCTGTAAGGGATGTTTTGTTAACCCATCTAATTGGCTCTTTCCTCATCCTTGGTGAGCTGGACTGGATAGCCAGAGACGGGCTACTGGAAAAGGCTTGTCCCAAGCTTAACAAGCTCGTATACACCACCTAAGACAGGAGCTGAACCCAAGCTGTTCAGACCTCCCATGATGGGTAAAGTGTATACCTATGGGATATGCACGTTTTTCCTGACCTAAGACAGGCACAGTCCCCGCAAGGAAAGACTGACTGGCCTATTAATAATTTAATAAGAAGGGGGACCTGTGGGAAGCCGGATCTTGGCAAGGCCACCTGCGCCCGGCTGCTGACTGGCAAGGCCATTTAGGCCCAACTTCTGATAAGCTGTTTTCATGCAAGCTCTACTCCCCGGAGCAGCTCGTACTGGAATGCCACTGATGGCTAGCAGTATGTTTCACTATGCTATCTCTAATTTTTGTGTTTTACTTACTTGAGCTGCCTGCTAGAGAAACTCCCCTCGCTGCCTGCCCTATAATTACCCCCTTGAACTTGCCAATAAACGAGACTTGATCAGAATCCTGTCTTGTCTCCATCTCTCATGTCTCTTGTCCTATCATTCTCACTCCCCCTCTAGGGTCTCCGTTGACTACCCGTGGGTCGGGACAGTCTCCCTTCCTTCTGTCCCATGTAAAGCTTCTTCTCATCCTCCTATTTTATCTAATGCATCTCCTCTGGAGAGTGTTCCTTTCTTTGTCTATTCTCCAAAGGCATCGTCTAACAAACTCCATGAAAGTACTTTTAATGCTCTATTTCAGTTGTTTGATGGCATGTCAGTTCTATCCTGTGAACAATGTAAAGGCAGAGACAGACCATGCTTTCAATTTTAATAATCCCAGTGCCTCACAGAGTCACTGGCACATAGGAATGGCCCAATACATATTTAGTGAATTGATTTTTACAATCAAAAGTGAGTCAAACAAGGTCAGTAGGTATCAATCACAAAAATAGTTTTGTATTTATGTACTTCCCCTTGCACACTATTCTGGTTCATTGTATAACCACCATATCGTTCGCATAGCAGTTCCATAGAGCAAGCAACATTGCAGCTGGAGGTGATGATGGAAAAGAGTTCAGCAGGAGGACAAGGAGGGGAAGAGCAAGCTGGTGAAAAGACCATCACACACAAAGGTAGAGGTGGAGCATGGAGCAGGAAATGGATCTTGAATTTCACTAAATGAGTTTAGATTTGACTGTGGGCACTGAGAAGCCATTGAAGAGTTGAATGGATTTTCATTTATTGGAAAAATAAAACAGCAGAGATTATAGAGGAAGAGCATGGTTAACAGTAAAGATGACGTTCACTTTTTAAAAAGTATTCATCTTGAATACATTTTAGGAGGACCACACCAGAGGTAATACACTGGTGATCAGTGAGCTGCATCCAACATTGTCCACCCAATGTTAAAATAGTATAGGGTAAATCTAAAAGAGAATTTCACATAAAAATCCAGATTTCTGAAACCTCTTTAAAATTTTGGAAATTGGGTGAGGTTTTATTTACATGTCCACTTGGCAGTACTCTTGAGAAAACAGAAGCACTGAGCAGTAAAAACTGGGCAGTGGAACCAAACTACCAATGTTCATTTAATGAATTCTTAAACTTAGTATAACTTATGCTAAAAGAAATATAAAATCACTAAATATATACTTTAATCCCTATGTTGAATAACAAATAGATATTCTAGTGTTCTTGTTTCCTGACCCCATTTTTCAAGCACCTTCCTCTCCAACTGCCATACTCCAAAAATTTTACTAAAGACTAACCCCTCCCTTCTCCTTACCAAATAATTTCAAATGTAGCAATGAAAGAAAGAAAGTTCTCTTTGGAAGCTAAGGGGTGAATTACCTCACATAATCTTTTCTTGTTGATGATTATGAAACCCATCCCGCTTGTGAACAAATGTCATCCTAGAACTTGGATAATTAACCAGAAAATAATTCTTAGTGTCAATTCTTAATCATGACCTCTAACCACCCATCAAAAAACTGAAAGAAAGTAGGCATGAATAAAAATCTTTCAACATCTTAGAGAGAGATTCCATGTAAATACAAGGTATTATTCATAGACACCACACCTTAAATAATTTCCTCCTTTCAATAGAAAAGATGATGAAATAGAGCCCAACCCCCACAAAACCTGCTGATCAACTTGATTATGAGGTGATAGTGATTACAGACTTGAGAAGGTTAACATAGCTATTAGGAACCATTAGGATTTTGATCATTCAGTGAACAGTTTAAACAAGAATTAACTCTACGTTAGATTTGTATCTACTTAAAATACAACTTTTGAGACTCTTCACTTACTGTGAACATAATAGCATCTGTGCCGACCACTCAAGAGAAGATTAGTGGCCCACCTCACCCCAGACCTACTGGGAAGTAAATCCTTTGTAGTCAATTCTTTCCTGACCCTCAGATGAATAATCATTCAATTAAGAGTCAACTCAGGCTTGGTCAGTTGAGCACTTCTTTTAATGGAATCATACACTGCATAGTGATGTGAGCACATGCTGGAGTTCAGTTGTCCATGTTCATTACCAATGCCAACCTTAAATAGCTGTCCAAACTTGGCCAGTGACTTCACCTCTGTGACTCAGTTTATTCATTTGCAAAAGGAGGAGAATAACTTATCTACCTCTTAGGACTATGTAGATTAATCAGGCAATCTTTGTTAAAGGCCTTAGCACGTATGCATGCCAAGTGCACCTGTGCTCACATAAATCCGTCCTGCAGATGCAAGCGTCTTGTAGACTAGAACCAATGCCCAACACACAGTGGGTATTTGTTAAATATTTGTTAAATGAATATCTGTTATTTTTCTATGGTCTCTCTGTATTTAGAAAGACATATATTTATTACATGCTAAACACTGTTCTAGGCATTATACAAATATTCACTCATTTAATTCTCAGAACATCTCCATGATGAAGGCACTAATATTATCCAATTTTTCAGAGTCTGAGTTTACCCTGTTCTTAATAGGGATTCAAACTTAGACAGTCTAGCTTCTAAGTCCATGCTCCATCACACAGAACTTCTCAAACTGCAGTATATAAAAGTCTCCTACAGTACTTGTTAAAATTACAGATACCAGAGCCCCATCTTTAATATTCCAGCATAGAAGGTTGAAGGTAAGATCCAGGAATTACCATTGCCAGCACCGGGGAATCCTCTGGTACAGGTGATCCCTAGCTTACACTTTAAAAAATACTGGACCATAGTGAGGGCAAAACATTAATCTTATTAACTGGTCACTATATTAAATGAATAGCAGGAATGAGAATAAGGCAACCTTTAGAATGACGTGATACTTAAATAATACTGCTGAGCGCAACATAATACTTTTGTTCCATTCTGGAATGAAGTCTTGGCTCTGACACACTTCTGGATAAAATAAGAGATACAAGAAAATAAGATGCAGTCAAATGATGGACTGGTAACACAATACCAATACTGAATGCCCAGCCAAGAGGCAGGTCCACCTGAATCTGTGCAGACAGAAAACCAGCACAGCTTTGATAAGTCATTGGAAGCACTGCTGTTCCTTCATTGTAGAAGCCAGCTGAAATTCTCAGTGTCCATTCTACACATTTAAATGAAAAAATGTAGAATATACTTGCAGAGCAAGAACCACATAATCAAGCTTGAGTTCTGGCAGAATGAAAAAATATATGGTGTATCTTCGATTTCAAAGTGCTCATTTTTATGCATTTAATGTTCTAAAACTGGGATATGTGTTACAATCAGTATATTTGCTAAATGGGGTGGTATTTTTACCCCCCTATCGAAAAATGGGATCTTAGAGTTGAAGAAATACAGTAACTTACTTTTGAATCAGTTTGTAGATGGCACAGATTATAATATATATGTGTATACATCTATGTATGCTTTATGTAATAAAGTTAATTTTAAGTTGTAATCAAAGAAAATGGTTTGTAATCACTATTTTTTTTTTAAAAAGCCAAATAAATCTGACATTTTTTAACATATCAGGATCAAGATCAGGATTCAAATTTCAAAATATTGGGCAACTAGCCAAAAAGTGAGTTCTTTAAATAAAAAGATTTAAGTGTTTCTGGTGGTGGACATTTACAAATGATAAATAATTTCTTTCTCACTTTCTCTCTCTAGCCCTGCACCTCTCCCCAAAGCCATATAGTGGGTTCTTAGAACATGTTTTACCAGAGAAAATAATTGGCAAAATTAATAGATACAATTTTTTTCTTTTTTATACTTTTGTGATGTATTGGATGAGTCCCAATATGAAGTAACTTGAAATAAATAATAAGAAGAAAGAAAAGGAGGAGATGATGAGGACAAGACATTCTCTAAATACAGGGTTTTTTTTAAAGATTTTATTTATTTGACAGAGAGAAACACAGGCAGAGAGGGAACACAAGCAAGGGGAGTGAGAGAGGAAGAAGCAGGCTTCCTGCCGAGCAGGGAGCCAGATGTGGGGCTCGATCCTGGATCTCCAGGATCATGACCTGAGCGGGAAGGCAGTCGCTTAACCAACTGAGCCACCCAGGCGCCCCTCTAAATACAGTTCTGAAGAATCACCAGTGAATCATTGAGCTATGTAAGAGTTTTATTAAACAGCTGATGAATGAATGAATGCTTAAAAGTTATGTTTACAAAGGAAGATTCTAAGAACCCCTAAATTTAATGTCATAATTATATGTAAATGATATTTGCAGAGCATTAAATTCTAAAAATTTATAAAGAAATTACTAGTGCCAAAACATGGACAGCAAGAGGGAAGTTTGTGAAATATGAAGGGATGAGAAAACCGTCCCAGTCCCATGCATTTAAAAAATAGAATTAATTAGTGCTCATTCATTCACTCATTTTTATTATCATTCAACAAATATTTTTAGAGGATGGAGTTTACAAGCATTTGCTGATGGAGTCCTGGGCATCTTGAAGGAAAAGTAACATTTAACCAGGCAGAGAGAGGCAGCGCAATGAGTAGCTAACATCATAGGTAAAGAGAAAGACAGTGGATGGACTAGAAGGGAAAAGAAAGTGTGGCTCATTTTTGAGGTTGCACATTTTCAGTATGGCTTGAGAACAGAAAGGAGCAGTGGGGAGGGATATTGAGGAGAAAAGTAAGGGAACAACTCAAGATGGAAAGTAATTTTGATTTGGGACCACCTGGCTGGTCACAGAAGCCTTTCAAGCAGGAGAAAGCAGTGATAAGATAGACATTTAAAAACCTCCCACTGGCTGGGCACCTAGGTGGCTCA
Source organism: Spilogale gracilis (assembly GCA_004023965.1). Classification (NCBI taxonomy): domain Eukaryota; kingdom Metazoa; phylum Chordata; class Mammalia; order Carnivora; family Mephitidae; genus Spilogale; species Spilogale gracilis. The sequence goes on along the minus strand of PITA01033452.1, from coordinate 380 downwards.
GTTGGTTGTGCTGAACTCTGGATTTCAGCTCAGGTCGTGATCTCAAGGTCTTGGGATGGAACCCTGAGTGTGAAGCCCCAGGTCAGAGCCAAGGCCTGAGGTTCTGAGCCCAGCAGGAATGCAGCTGGAGATCCTCCCTCTCACTCTGCCCCTCCCCCAGTGCACAATCTCTTATAAATTCTTTTTTTTTTTTTTTTTTTAAAGATTTTATTTATTTGACAGAAAGAAACACAGCCAGAGAGGGAACACAAGCAGGGGGACTGAGAGAGGGAGAAGCAGGCTTCCCGCCACGCCGAGCAGAAAGCCCGATGTGGGACTCGATCCCGGGTCTCCAGGATCATGACCTGAGCCGAAGGCAGTCGCTTAACCAACTGAGCCAC
>PITA01033451.1:0-12773 GCA_004023965.1 Spilogale gracilis | reverse complement strand
AAAAGAAAACCCACCGGAAACCACACTCCGAAATCTAACTGCTGGGACTTCTGTCTTCCCATGGGAACACCATAGCCAGATGCTCTCAAGGCTGAGCTTCCTTGGTGTGAGGAGTCGCGAGCTTTGTCTGACCAAAAGGGGTCAACCCGGTGCTGTTTTTGCTTTGTGGTGAGGGGCGGGCAGCCTGCGTCCAGGCTCATCCACAAGGAAAGGATAGAGCAGGGCCCCAGAATCGAGAAATAGGGATCAATGTTCCAGAAAGGCCTTCAGGAATCTTCTGGTGCAGCCTCCTTACTGACAGGAAAGGGCCCCGGAGAGGGAATGGGATCCGTCCAACTCCCGGCCAGCTAGGGTCGTTACCAGATCAAAGGGAGTTAAGATTTGCCGTTTGCTTAGACACTGCCTGGTACCCACTAAACTCAGTGTTGTCACATAAAAATAATGGAGTGCATGGCCTACAGCTCAAGAGAAACTCAGCTGGCCTTTCAGATTTAGAAAACAAAGCCCGACTGGAACTCTGAACTCTAACTTGAGCAGGCAGTGCCCCCCCCCGACCCCTGTCCGGGGAAGGCTTGCTGAAACAGAGTGCCGGCCCATCCCGTGTCTGATTCTGGAGATCTGGGCTGAGGCCGGGAATCTGCACGTCTAGCCGGCTCCCTAGGTGTGCTGGTCCAGCGACATCTCTCTGAGAACCACAGACCCCGAGGAAAAAATTGCTGAGGGTGTCATTTCTCCCATCGGTAAGGGAGAAACTGGGGGATGGCAGGTGCCTTCATCCTTTCCCAGGTCTGTGGTCCCCCCCGGGGCTGGGGTCTGGCTGTCCTGCAACAGCAGGTTCTAGGCCACATCTCAGGTCTACCTGTCCACCTTCGCCACTGCCTGCGTTCATTCTGAGTATCACCCTAGGGTGATGCCTTCTGAACCCCAAGCTTCTTTTTTTTAAAAAAACAAAGATTTCTTTTTAATTCTTATTTATTTGAGAGAGAGAGAGAGAGAGAGAGAGAGAGAGAGAGAGAGAGAGAGAGCGCATAAGAGGGGAGAAGATCAGAGGAAGAAGCAGACTCCCCACACAGCTGGGAGCCCGATGTAGGACTCCATCCCAGGACTCCAGGATCATGGCCTGAACTGAAGGCAGTGGCTTAACCAACTGAGCTACCCAGGCACCCCTGAACCCCCAAGCTTTCAACAAGAGGGGGAGCCCCTCACATTTGACACCCAGGTTATGGGGCGGGAGATCTGCGCAGAAATAATGAACCCAGCACCGAGCAAGCAGATGAAACCAATGTGCTCTTTATTGCAGACTGAAGCTAAGGGCTCATTTACACGGTGAGCTCTGATCTGGGGGCTTCTCTCGCGGCTCAAGCTTTCCCACACAGCCAAAGGCAGACTCTCCCAACAGAGTAGAAAACAACTTCTAGAAGCAACCCCTTCAAAGGGCGTGATGTGAGGACAAAGGGAAGCAGGAACTGGCTATGCAGAGCGTCACCAGAAGGGCAGCGCCCAGAGAGCCAGGCAAAACCAGCCCTCAGCTCCCGGTCACTTCATGTCATTCCCGTCGCTGCAAGAGTCACACAGACTCTGGAAAAGATCCAAGAGGCCTGGGGTGTTTCCAGGGCTGGCTTAGGGATGGGGACGAGCACAGCCTCAGAGACCTGGAGTAGCAGGGTAAGGCTGAGAACTTCTGCCCTCCACTCCAAGGACCACCCCAGCGTCACCCCGAGGTCGTGGTTTCTCAACCGGTAAAGTGCTTCTAGGATCCCCCAGGAATCTTGTTGAAATGCAGGTTCTGATTCTGGATGTCCTGGGTGGAGCCTGGAATTCTGCATTTCTAGCAAGTTCCCATGGATGCCAGTGCTGCTGGTCCACAGGCCACACTTGGGAGTTGTGAGGCTCTGGCCACACAGTACCTTTGTGCCTATCAGAAAAGTGCACTTCCTTGATGCCGGGATACAGGTGGGTGGGGCCGGTCAGCCTGGATGTGCCATAGTTCCCACTTGTCCACAGCGGAGCCTCTTACCCCTGAAGATCCCTTGGGACCTCCTTGCCCTGCAAATCCCTCTCCCAGAGCTCGGTGAAGCGGGCCTCATGACATGAGCAGAGTAAAACAGCATCTCTTGGGAGACTGAGCACTCAGAGATGGGCCAACAGTGGTCCAACCTGTCAGTCCTTGCCAGGAGATGGTGTGGGGGGGAGGCTGGGCAGGGGCAGGCCCTAGGTTGGGGAGGGGACAAGGAACGTGGCATCTGAGAATGAGGGTCTGGGGCTGGGAGAAGCTTCATCCTGAGAGTGGAAGAGGGGCTACTTGTGTGGGCATAGAGTTGGGCGGCCTGGCCTGCCCCATGTCCTGGGGTCTCAGGTCTCTCTCAAAGACCAAGACAAAGGTCCAGGCCAGGTGGGCTCTGAGTCTGCTTGCTCGCAGATGAGGTGGGAGGTGGATGCCTGGGGGATCAAGAGGGCAAGGGTTCCCCACACCATAGATATTATCAGAAACCAAGAGCCCCAGGCCCCTTCCTGGTAGGAAACCGCCTGTCCCTGTTTGCCAGGTACTGCCCCAGTGGGAGCACTGCAGTCCCCTGCTCCAGGAAACCAGTCCTGGCCCTATGGCCTGGCCACTCCTAGACTCCAGGTGGAGGGCCCAGAAATGATGAGGTCAGCAGGGTTTGGGGTGGACACCTGGGAGCTGGCCAGCCACAAATCCAGTGGTCCAAAGTGCCTTCTGTCCCCAGGGGGACCAATGAGGAGGTGGCCAGGCTGCTGCCAGAGGGAGATGGTGGTGGTAGCCAATTTCCTTGTACCCGAGCCTCAGGCATGACTGGCGTTGCTTCTCTTGGGCCATCTCTCGTGCAGCTCAGGGGCTGAGGCCGGGAACATCTGGTCTGTCCTGAGGAGTACTGAGAACTTCCTAGCCCGCCGATGTCTTCATCATGAGGAAGGACTGAGCCAGCCTGATCTGCTCCTCTGGTTCCCCAGCCTGATGGGCCTTGGGCTCCCACGTAAACGTTCTCAGCCCCAGTGAGAGCACAGGGCCACACTCTCCACAGCTGTCCCACGACTCCTGGTGCAGGCTCCCGCCAATCCAGAGACCCACAGAGCTGAGGATGGGGTCCTGCAGAGGGCCTCAGGCGGGTCAGTCCTCAGGAAGCAACAGATAGATGGAGGCTATCTTCTATTCCTCTCAGGGGGGCGGCTGGCTCTCAGCACCGGAAACAAGGCCTCAAACCCACAGCGGCCCAGAAAGCGCTCAGTAACGGCCTTCTGTGGGCCCAGAAGGTGGCTGATGATTTGAAGGCAACTTAAAGGCATGTGTTGCCCAAAAAGTCTCCAAGGCGCTCAAAGGAATGGCAGAGGCCCCACCACCACCCCTCTGCCCAACAAGGCTCAGAGAGGGTGGGAGTCTGTCTGCCCGAATGGGCACAGAAGCGGCAAGTGCCCAGCGTCCAGGCCCTGGCCCCACCTCACCTCCGCCATCGGGGCATCCCAGGGCCGACTACTGCTCTAAGCTATCTATCCTGGGATGGCTGCACCCCTCCCACCACGTGCTCTCTGGCCCACCCACCCCCAGCCCCCCAGGCTTGGCCTCCCAGGGGCCTGTGGGACTCCCTCCCCTCAGCGTGCCAGCCCAGGCGGCCTCTGTCCCTCGCCGGGTGGGCATGAGGAGGGAGGCCTAAGGCGGGGGGGCCCGGGCGCCCTCAGGAGACACGAGCATGTCGAACTTGATGAGTGGCGGAGCGATGACGCGCACCTCAGCGCTCAGGGGGTTGAAGCGGAGGTTGACGCTGCGCAAGGCGGGCATGGCGGCCAGCTTCTCCACAGGTACATCTGTCGAGGAGAGAGGACAGGTTGGGGCACCGGGGGCAAGCAGGCAGAGAAGGTCAGGGAGCAGGAAGATGCCGATACAACTCTCCATCGCCCGCGCCCAGCCCCGGGTGGGGGGCCCTCAGAGCCCACCACACCGTTACAACTACATTCAGGGAAGCATCCCGCCCCCCAGTACCGTTAAACATTAGCATTGCCATGCATCCCAGCACAGTCACTGCTGGGTAGAGCTGGAACTAGTGAAAACAGGTGCTCAAACAAGGACTTGGGCACTGAGGTCCCCAGCAGCCCAGTGTCCTGCCACAGGCCAGCGGACCAGCTCAGCACGGTCATATCCAAGCAGCAGGACAGTATCCGGCTGGGGGAAGGAAGGAAGCATGGCCACGTGCCCTGAGGCTCATACACATGATGCTGGCTGAAAGTCGGACAGCGAAGTTAACATAGCGCAGGATTCCATCTACAGGAGAAGTCTGGAATGGGCCCCTCCATGGAGACAGGTTAGACGAAGGACTGATTGCCAGGGGCCGGGGGAGTGGGTGCAGGGTCTCCTGGGGCGGGGGGAGTTAAGTACTTTGGAACTAGGTAAGGCGATGGTTGCGGAACACTGTGAATGTGCTAAATACCCCTGCTCTGTACGGATGCTTTAGAACGGCTAGCTTTGTTACATGAGCTGTACCTTCATAAAAAATTTTTAAAAAAAGCAGCAGAATAAGGCAGCAGCTGTGTTAAGTGGTTAACACCCTACAGCCGTCGCCCCTAACCTTTAGGATCAGTCCCTCTTCGGGTCCAGTCCCTGGAGGCCGCGTTAACAGCTGTGAGCCTAAAGCAGATCACTAACCATCATCTCACAGGGTATACCTGGCAGGCCAGCTTAGGGGCAGGCGGGAGGGTACGTGCACCGCACCCAGGACCCTGCAAACATCAGATACAACTACTAAAGGGAACGGAGGCCTAGAGAAGTGAAGGCCCCAAACTCACTAGTAGCTGAGCCCAGGCTGGAACCCAAGTTCTCAAAAAAGACTGCAGGAGTCCACGGAGAAAAGGGCCAGGCTTTTTGGCTCAGGTAGGACTCTGGACTATAGAGGTGGAGGCTCACGTAGATGGGATTTGAATGAGGGGAAGGGGCATCTGTGGCTGGAGGGAAGTAGGGGCAAAAGAATGGGGCTAGGATGCCAGAGCGAGAGCTGGGGGCAGCAGGGGGACTGGCTTCTAGAATGGCATCATCCCGGGCTGGATCTGAGGGCACAGCCCTGGAGGCAGCTGAGAACACCAAACCCCATAGGACCTCTCAGCCCAGGGAGCCAGGCCCTCCCATCTGGGCCCAGGGACACCTGTGGGACAAGCAGTTGGTGTTTCCTTCCCCACCTTGGACCACCCTGGGAGGGAGTCTCTACTCAGGAGGGTGGATGCTGTAGTGTAGAATGTACCAGGTTGCCTGGGTTCTCCCATTTTCTAGCTTGGGCAAATTGACCCAACTTTCTGTGACTCACTTTTGTCATCTGCAAAATGGGGGAAATAGCAGCTATCCAACAGGGTTCTTGTGAGGCTTAGAGAGTTAACACAGGCACTCAGAACATTGGCTGGACAGGGGAGGCAGCCAACAGCCCAGGAGCCCCAGAGGCAAACATCCCCCCACCTTGCTCCAACTCTGCGAGCCGCCCACACACCACGTGACCTCCCGCCCCAGCCCAGGGCCTCACCCCTGAGCGCGCACAACCTCCGGCCATCAGTTGGCAAGAACCAACTCCTACCTCTTTCAGGCTACTTGCATTGGGCAGACGGAGGGTTTTCTGTGCTCTGTTTTTTCATTTGAGATCTTTTGGCATATTATGTGCATATTTTTATGCATATTTTTAACTTAGGTAAATGGTACTGGGTTACAGATCTCATTCTGTCTTTGTGGGTTTTTTTTTATTAAGCACCAATTTTTTTTGAGATATACATACAGCAAAATGCTTCAACGGCAGGTGGATGTACAAATAGGTTCATAGCCCTGTGACCTCCATCCAGAACAACGTAGAACACACTTCAAGCATTCCCACAGGGCTCTCTGGGGCCTCTTTCCAGCTCATCCCTCACTGGTTCTTCTCACCACTGATTCTTTTCTCACTTGTCTGATTCTGAATTTATCCAAGTGGAACCTACCAGTACTGCATTTTATTATTAATGCGTCTCGCTTTGGAGCTCCAGTGTAACAATTTTTTACTTGGGGACATTTAAATACAATTTTCTCAAGTTACTCTTTTCACCTTTTGACTTGGAAATAATTTCTTGCTTATAAAAAGCTGCAAAGGTAGAAACAGTGCAGAGAACACCACACAAGCTTTCACTGAGATTCACCGGTTAACACTTTACTGTTTGCTTTATTGTGCCTGGGCCTTCTCTGCACACACACACACACACACACACACACACACACACACACACACTTTCATTCTGAATTATGGGGGTAACATACATATACCATGGCCCTTCATCCCTACTTCACTCTGTATTTCCTACAAATGAAGACAATCTCTGGGGCTCCTGGATGGCTCAGTTGGTTACGCATCTGCCTTGGGCCCAGGTCATGATCCCAGGGTTCTGGGATCAAGCCCCACATTGATTGGGCTTTCTGCTCAGCAGGGAGTCTGTTTCTCCCCCTCCCCCTGCTCATTCTCTCCTATAAATATTTTTTTAAAAAAATAAAAGACCTTTTCTGCCACAACCACAGCTATTGATTTCTAAGTTTACACTGACAGAAACCTTCTCTAACATATGGCCCATATTTCAGTTTCCTTGGGGGGCTTAATCATGTTCCTTTGAGCATCCCCCCTCCCAATGCAGGACCTACCATGGGGGCAGGTGTCACCTGTCCCCCTGAGCTTCTTTCATTTGTCTTTTGTGGCACTGACATTTTGGAAGAATCTCAGGACCATCACCTCTGTCTTTTCAATAAAGAGTCCCATGTTTTGGGGCATCTGGCTGGCTCAGCTGTACAGCAGGTGACCCGGGATCTCAGGGTTGTGAGTTCAAGCCCAAGCTGGGTGCCAGAGCCTACTTTTTAAAAAATTGTAAAAAAGAAAAAGAATCTCACGTTTTGTGGTTTTCTGGTGCTTCCTCATGGCCAGACTGAGATTATGGGTCTTGGGCTATCTCAACAGAGGCACACGGTATCCCTCCATCTGTCCCTCATACGTGATGTTAACTGTCATCACCCAGCCCGGGTGTTACTTGATTTCTCCACCGTGTAATTACTGTTTTGTTTTGTTTTTCCTCCCTTACAACTTAGCAGAAGTCTGCGGGACACACTTTCAGAGCGTGCAAATATCCTGCTCCTCCTCAGAATTAACATCCATCACGCCTAGATGTAACACCTGCCGAATCTTGCCTGATCTGATCTTTACGAAGGCTGCAAATTGACTTTCCACCTCCAGCAGCCCCTCAGCAGGTTGCTGTGGCCCCAGAACACCAATGCTGCACCTCACCGCACTCTCGCTCTCCACTCTGGCCTTCAGGCTCGGTGCGTCTCTGGATGGCTGCCCGGCAGGGCTGATGGCTCTAAGGATACCTGCGTATACTTCATCTCGTTGCTCGCTAGGAACCATGCTGTCTCCGAAGGGCTCTAGTCACTGCCATTCCAAGGCTTTCAAAAGAGGCTGCTCGGGGCCTGCCAGCCTCAACCTCCAGGCTGAGGGGCCCCTGACTTCCAGGCACAGTGAAGGCTGGGCAGCGCCTGGGGCTCCATGGTCCAGGAAGAGGGTGAGTGGGGCCCACCCTGGACTCTGCTGTCTACCCTTCGAGAAGTGCCCCACAATGGAATCCTCTGAAGACATCTATTCTCCTCCTTTCTGAACTTGGTAGATGGGAAACAGCTACTTCCTAGCTCTTCTGGGAGAAGGGAAGAGGAGGCCACAGGCTCGGGAAAGTGCCTCACAGGTGCCTGTCCCTCAAGTGTATAAAATCCTTCCATATTTGGTCCTTCCCAGAGCCAGGCGATAGAGTACAGGTGCTCCTCAACCCACTTTACAGATAAGGAAACTGACCCTCAGGGGCTGCCCATTCATTCACACATACCCCCCCACACATAGAGTCAAAGTCCAGCCCTAGTGGCCGGGGGAGGGGGAAGAGCAATCCAAAGGCCTTAAATCTATATCAGTAGATGGCTCAGGAACCATGGGGGCTTCTCCCCCCAACCCCCACCCCCAGGCCATCAAGCCCAAGATGCTCCCAGCGAAGTGGGAGTTTGCAGCCATTCGGGATCTCTGCCGGTGGGCTGGTGCTTTATTGTTTAACTCATGAGTGTTGAGTGCTTGGTGACTTGAGCTCTTTAGGTTAAGTCTCTCCACCTTCGTAAGAGCCCTGTAGTCGAGTACCATCCTCTCTCCATCTGATAGATAAGGAAACCTGGGGAGAAGTTACGTAGCTTGGCCACAGTCACACAGGTGGCAAGGGCTGGAGCCAGGATATGAAGCCAGGCCAGCTGGCTCGACTCTGTGCTCTTCACGCCACCTCCGCTGGGCCCTCCAGCCAGGCATCCCATGCCCCCAACCCTCCACCAGCTAGGAGAACCTCTGCAGGTCCCCTTAGTCAACAGGAGACAGGAAACAGTCTTCCTGGGGCGCTGCCTTTGGCTTGGGTCACGATCCTGGAGTCCCGGGATGGAGTCCCGCATTGGGCTCCCTGGTGGGTGGGGAGGCTGCTTCTCCTCTCTCACTCCCCCTGCTTTTCTTCCCTCTCTATCTATGTCTCTGTCAAATAAGCAAATAAAATCTTAAAAAGAGAGAGAGAGAGAGAAAGAGAGAGAGAGAGAGAGAGAGAGAGAGAAAAAAGAAAACAGTCTTCCTGCAGGACCTCCTGGGACCCTGCAGGAGTGTGTGGCTTATGGACCCCGAAACTCACAGGGCTCTGGACCACCCAGCCAGGATCAGCTCCCTGGCACAGTCCAGGGACTCCTCCGAGGGGAAGCAAGGGGCACATTAACTCAGAGCTCTCTAAAGCCCCCACACCAGGCATGGCATCTTTGCTGACCTGCCCTGAGAGAAAGGGTTTCCTGGAGATTTCTCAGATTCATTCTAGTATCTTCCATGCCTCCTTGTTCTGCTCTGCATCACAATGCAGAATAAACCTGTCCCTTCTTCTATGATAACATTTCCGAAACCTGTAGCCCCAAGCATTCTTTGGGTGAACGCCTCCCTCTCTGATCCTTTACTTCACCGTGCTATGTTGGGGGGTGGGAGTAGGTGGTGGTTAAGATGCTGAGCAGAGCTTTGCAATCAGAAAGACAAGACTAGCTTTTCCAGTGTCTGACTGTTGCCCAAGGTGGGATCTCTGAATTTCTGCTTTCTTGCCTGGGAAATGCAGGGGGGCTGTGGAAGCGAGGGGACGACCTTACACAGTACCTACCGCCTGTTGCTTGGGTTGTGGGTCCGGGGCTGCTGGCTCCCTCTGCAGCCCAGCACAAGCCCCCCCCCGCCCCTGCCGCCCCGCAAACATGCCGCATGGCTTTGGAGCACATGGGAATCAGCTCCTGGAGCTTGGCCAGCTCGGCGGCCAGCAGTGGGTCGGAGCTCCCCAGGAGATGACCTGGAGGGAAGATCCGTGCTGGGCAGAGGTACTGAGCCCCAGACTTCCCCTGCAAGCGCCATAGCTCCCCAGCCCCCCCACTGATGTGGAGAACAAAGGCAGAAGGCTGTCCATTACATATGCCCAGATGACACGCAGCCCACGGACAAGTACTCAAGGCACGCAGAGTGCAACCCTCCTCCAGGAAGCGCCTGTCTTAATGTTAGTGTCTCACTAGAGGGATAACGTTGGTTGACAAAAGCAAGACCTCAGATTTCCAGTGCGTCTTCTTCAGTAGATGAAAATCTTTTTGAAACTTCCCTATCTTTATGTCCCCCCACACCCCAAAGTGTCTCATCAGTCCCTTGCTCCTCACAGTCCCAGAGCAGCACCTCCTTCTGCCCAGGGGTCCTGTCCTGAGATTTAACAACACCATCTTTTAGCACCGAAGACATCTCAAGAATTTCCGCCGACTGGACCGACCTGAACGTCCCTCGCGGTCCTCCTGTTAGTGGGTTGCGGGCCACGGGCTGTACACATCATAGCACAGGGACCGTGAGGAAGTTGGAAACCGAGGCACAGTGGGAAGCAACTGACCCAGATTGCCAGCCCCTGGGTGGCCGTGCTGATGCCGGCACAGAGGAGGCACGCACAGGAGGCCCCGGGCCTGGACCGGGCAGCCAGATCCCCTCCCAGGAGCTCGCCCTCCCTTGGCGCTTTGGGATTAGCCTCAGAGCTCCCTGAGCGCCCAGGCCACTTTGTGAGCACGGGGTCTAGACCCAGGCCTGGTAACCCCACCCCCCGCCCCGTCCAGGGACACAGGAAACTCAGGAGCTCCTGAAGACGGGGGCTCTTCTTTGTCCTTGAATCCCCAGGGCTGCCGGTGGGGCTGGTCATTACCTGTCCCACCGCAGGTGCCTCCGTGTGAAGGAGGCAGTGCGAAGGACCCTGAGCCCAATGCAGACCTGGAGGCTGAGGTGGAGAAGGAAGCCAAAGCCAAGGCTTTCCCAGAAGCAGAGTTTAGAGCACACTTACTCCTGGGAGGGGAGGAAAAGCAAGTTGAACGGACCCCAGTCCCCACCGACCCGGCGCTTTCACGGGCACTCGTTGGTCTGCTGATACCCTGCCCCACACAGCCAGCAGCCTGCCCTCTGCCTCAGAGCTCAGTGGGCAGGGCGCGGCGGGAGTGGGTGCTGAACGGGCTGCCCACAGCCCCTCTGGCCTTCCCCACGAGCTGCGCCCCCATTTCCCCTACCCCATGGCTGGGAAGAAAGGGTGACTTACTTGGAAGCCATACCTTCTTCACTAATTGGCACAGCTCTGTGATGGTCAAGGCCACCGACATAGCCAGCAATGGGGGCAGGGGGCAGGAGGGGCCGTCCAACACCATGCTCCCTGCCCCTGATCACCCAAATAAGAAAACTCCTTTGCACTGGAACTTTAAAGTCATTTTGTGAGGTACTGTAACCTACATGTGACACAGAAGGACATCAAGGCCCCGGGAGGCTGAGTACTTTGTGTAAATGGGCCCAGCAAAGGAGGCTGCGGGGTTCTTACAAGAACCCATTTTACAGATGAGGAAACTGAGGCTCTGATTCTCGGTGCTGACAGATTCTCTAACTCTACTCTGGCTCCCCTGAATTCTTCAATTAAAATGAAAAGGCTGATTTCTGTGCTTCTCTATTCGACACTCAATGCTCGTGGTCTAGTTTAGAAGCCTGCTAAATTGGTTTGGCCAGAACCCTCCACCCTTGATACTTGATTGGATTCTTCATCCTCCTCCATCCCGCCAGGTGGTGTGTGCTCACCCTGGCCTCCAGCCACAAGAAGCCTGTAAGGTCCCTCCAGCCTCACTCACCCCGACACCTCCTCTTTGCCACTTCCACCCACTGCCCCCGCTGCTCCTGGGAGGGGGTTCCCACATGCCCTGCTGCATTTGGGATGGAGCCTGGTTCTGCAGTGAGTTCCCTTCACCACGACAGCACTGGTCTTGGATTAAAATTGGCCTTAACCGCTTTCACTTCTGTCCAGCTCTGGTTTTTCTTTGCCAGGGCCCAGGGTTACCAAGACAGTAAGTGGTGAAGGCCGGATAATTCCGCGTCCCTAAGTCCACGTGCTTTGTCCCGCAACACTGAGGGGCAAGGCCAAGGCCAGAGCTGTTCTCCATCCTCCTGTCTCTCAGCCCCCAGAAGGAAATCATGACAGGCAGGTTTCACTGAGCGACTCGCTCAGGGCTGGACCCCTGGGATAAGGGTGATAAATCCCAACTGTCAATGCGGCTTCAGCTTGTGGGGGGGCTGAGGCCCAGACCTGTTAAGTCACCCCATCTCTTCACCTGCCATTGGGGATGATTGGTCCTGTCTCAGTTTCTCTAGAGAGGGTGTGGATTGGGACGTTTCTCTCTTTGGACTCCTGATCCCCCTGCACCCCTGAGCCAGGGAGGCCAGTGGCCTACAGAGTGGCTGGTGCTCGTGGGAGCAGGAGGGTGGGTCTTGAGCCCTGACGACCCGGCCCTAGGTCTGCTGGATGTGACATGAAGACAGGAGCAGGTCCCCATGACTCCAGGCCTAGAGACAGCCGTGCTGCCCGAGTTCCCAGCTGTCGTTTCCAAATCGACCGCAGGGCTGGCCTCTCCAGGGCCCGCAGAGCACTCCAAGCCACTCTGCCTCGGACAGCGATGGCTTCTCAGGTGCAGAGCTGGGAGCAGGTGCAGCTCCTCGCCCTGATGGAACTGGTCAAGTTGTAGAAGCCGCTCCCAGGCAGGAGCAGTGGGGCCGCCGGACTGTCAACGCCAACGGAGCCAACGAACTGCAGCAGCCAAGCTAGCAAGTGACACGCCCAAGGAGCCAACTGGAAGTTTCTGGATAAGCTTAAGGAAGACAACTTATGTCCACAGCATCCTGACGAGACAGAGATGGTGGGAGGGTGGAGGAGGATATGAAATGATCTGCATTTTGTAGATGGGAAAACTGAGGCTGAAGAGGTTAAATAAGCTTCCCAAGGCCACAAGATGCATAGGTTCATGAAGGCAATGGGAGCCAGCCTCAGGACTTCGGCACACGTGGACAGGAAGGGGGCCTCAATTCTCCCACGGGCCACACCCCAGTGACCACTGGGCAGTGTTCTCACCCTCCTATTCCAGCTCCAAGGCCACCTCCTCTGTCATTCCCTGTCCCCAACCACACTCCCGTAATACTTTACCCCGGACAGGCCCTGTGCGTCATGTTCACTGACCCGTGAATGTGCTCGCTCACCCTGCAAATGCAATGTCTGGCACGGTGCCCACAGGGTGCTCAGTAACTGTGTTGAATGAATGGATGGATGGATGGATGGATGGATGGATGGATGGATGGATGGATGGGTGGATGGGTGGATGGGTGGATGGATGGATGGATGGATGGATGGATGGATGG
>PITA01033450.1:0-12752 GCA_004023965.1 Spilogale gracilis | reverse complement strand
GAGAAGCAGGCTTCCCGCCGAGCAGGGAGCCCGATGTGGGGCTCGATCCTGGGTCTCCGGGAGCATGACCTGAGCCGAAGGCAGTCGCTTAACCAACTGAGCCACCCAGGCGCCCAATAAATACATTTTTTTAAAAAAAGATGGAGTTGGTTGGGGCACCTGAGTGGCTCAGTTGGTTGGGCAACTGCCTTCGGCTCAGGTCATGATCCCAGAGACCCAGGATCGAGCCCCACATCGGGCTCCCTGCTCGGCGGGAAGCCTGCTTCTCCCTCTCTCACTCCCCCTGCTTGTGTTCCCTCTCTGGCTGTGTTTCTCTCTGTCATATAAAATCTTAAAAAAAAAAAAAAAAAAGATGGAGTTGGGAAGAGATGAACAAAAACCCACTTTCACACAGTGTTTCTAAAAACAGGTGTAATATGGGTAATCTCAAGAGCATAGAAAATAAAATCCAACAAATCAATTAAAAAGTTATGAATAATTTGTGTCTAATATATTTATTTTAGTGAACAATCATAGTTGATATAATCCTCATTAAAATACAAACATTTTAAAACATTTAACATTGAGTAAGTAGATTATGTCAAAAGAGTGAGCTAAAAAAAATGAGCATGTGTTCCCATAAAGGCAGAATTCCACCAAGTGCTTACCAATGGTGCCACCCAAAGCCATTGCTCCGGACATCTGAGCTAACAATTCTGGGGATGGTTGTAGGCCTCCGAGGGTGGCTGCCAGGCCTCCAGCCACCCCAATCATGCCCAATGCATTGCCAAGACGAGCTGTTCCCTGGGTGGAAAGGCCAGCCAGGGCACCGACACAGCAGAGACCTGAGCCCAGATACATTATCTTTTTAAAAGAAAGAGAAGAGGAGAGAGAAAGAGAGAGAGAGAGAAAAAGACTGTCAAAACTTCCAGTCTATTAGCACAGGGAGGACTTCTCTTGAGGAAACATGATTTCCTAAGAATAATTTAAATTCAGACAACAGAGGGAGCAGTAAGACTTCTTTGAATATTTCAATATATGTTCCTATCCATTAGGAATATTGACAAATACCTTAAGTTGTACTTGCAATTATACCATTTATGTAAATTGGGTTTTTCTGGATTTGATAGCATGCACGAATGCATATAAAAGTACCTAAACATAAACAGAGTTATGATGGGATCTAGACATGACCAAATGCCATAACGGAGCCAACCCCTGATGCTGTAAATCCAGGGACCATAAAGGACACGTCACTCAAGTCAGTCCCATGAGATTCACAGAAGTTGAAAGAATCATCATCCACACTTTACAAAAGAAAAAAAACCAAAACTTAAAAAGGTTACATAATTCTTCCAAGGTCACATGATCAGAAGCTAGCAAATCTGGGGTTCAGACATGGGTCTCTCTGACATACCACTCCAACTATTCTCAAAAAAGATTTTGTTCACTCAACAGGTAAATGTTGGAAACAGTAGAAACCAAGGGAGACATGTTCTTTCTGCTGTTAGTAGCAATCTGGTGGTAGGCATTAAAAAGTGATAAAAAAAAAATACTGAATTCAGAACAAAGTTGAGTCTCTATTATAATAATACTGAGACATGGAACTTTGGAAGTTCAACTTGATTATTTCTGTTTTTCTATAAAACATTCATTTTTACACTATCTTTTTTAAATGCATTGACATAACATCTCCTGGTGACAGGAGATTATACACTGAATTCGTAGAAGAAAGTAAGTAGGAAAAGGATTGACAGCATTTAACAGAAAATCCTCAGATTCTGTCATTGTATCCCCACAACAATCCATTCAGGTAAAAAATACACTTTTCACACTTTTTACAAGTAGAAAAACTGAGGGACAAACAGGTAAACCCAACTTAGCACATTCAGGTAGCTGGCTGGCAAATCTCTTTCTAGAATCCAAGGTCCTGATCTTTAGGGAACAGGAATAGTCTATTTTACCAAGATGTTTCTAGAGTTATTATTCTATTTGCTTGGTGGAGTCTAAGCTTTGGTAATGCTAATGTTAAATCTCGTTGGAAAGAAAATGCGGTGGCAAAAATAAAAATTCTCAAGACAGCCTCTTACTTGTTCAATGTTATAACCACTGTAGAGGGCAGCTAAATATCCTCCAACAAAGGTAGCAGCAGGGAGCAGATACAGGTAATTGTATTCTGGGGGATCCGTGGGACGCTTGAACATGTCCAGCATTCTCTGGGTCACCAGAAAGCCACCTTATCAAAGTAAATATGAAACATAAAGAGATATTTTGAGCAACGTGATTTTTAAACGGGTACAATTTTTTCCACTTTAAGCACATCTTTATCACCCCGTGATAAATATATTAAACATTTTAGAACCTCAAAATTAAAACTTATTCTATCACTCAAGCCAGTTTCACTGAAGGCAGGAAACCCTATATTCAGGAAGAAAACCTGCAATCAGAGTACAGAACCAACTATTTCTGCATGACTACAAGCAAACAGGCATTCACATAGCTTGGGAATGCAAAACATCAAAGGCTAGTATTTTTGTTGAATAGGTTATTCTGTTTGTTAAACCTATAATAAGTGATAAAAGAAAAAAATGCGACATCAACAGGCACCAGATTTCTTGAACCTATTAACTAATTTTTGGCTACAAAATAGCATCAAATGAGTTTACACAAGTGATGTGCTAGGCTTTCAGTTTTCAGAAACCCAGCCTAGGATAAGGCAAAGGCTAAAATTTTATCTAACAGTATACTCATTTACAGATGTTATGGTGATAGCTACGAGTCAACTTAACTCAAAACTATGCATTCGATAACATTCCAGTTAACCTGCAGCAAGACAATCATTTTGCTTGTTTATTTTGGGGCACTGAGGGAGGGGGTGTTCTTTTATCAAATAGTTTCTAAAAATTACAAATGGACAAATAGTTTTTCTTCACAGAGAGCATTTACGGTCTGAGTGAAACAATGTTTAAAGGCACAAATAAATTCTTGAAATCCAAATGTCTAAAAAAGTCCCAATGTCTATTCTATATGGATTGGTATTTGCTTCTCATGTCTCCATTAAAAACAGGGCTCAGTGGCTGGGGAGTTGGGGAGGCGCCTGGCTGGCTCAGTCAAAATAGCATGTGACTCTTGATCTCTGGGTCATGAGTTTGAGCCACACGCTGGGTATAGAGCTTACATACATACATACATACATAAATATATATATTTTTTTTATTTTTTTTTTAATAGCACCCTGGGCTCTCTTACCACCACTGCCATCGTACCTGCAATGTTGACGGAGGAAATAAATGTCGCAAGAGCGGCAAGGCCCTGAGAAGTTGTGGAAGGATACAAATGTCCTCCCATCAGTGCCAACCCACCAACAGCAGTCAACCCTAGGAAGAAAGAATCAATATGGTGAATGGTTATAGAGACTAGGCCAAATGAAATGTCACAGGATCTCACATGGACAGACACAACAGAGAAAGTCCTCACGCACCACCGTCACTGAAGTACTCTTGTGGACGAAGAGTTAACAAAACTTCTACTTCTGCATAAAACTTTGGACTTCCTTTAACTTTCTAGCTCTGTGTCCCTGATAAATATCTACATCGATAATGTTATTGGACAAGAGGTAAAAAGGGACCGTGGGTACATAAGCTGCTTCTGAACTGGAAGGGGCTATGCATGAACTATAAACAGATGAGGGTGAAGCCATGACTCTGAGCCCTCCAGAGTATGGTGCCCCTTGGAATTAGTCACGTTCCCTGCAGAGCCCCGGGAAGCAGTGCCTGGAGCACTGGCAACACGAGGTCTCCAAGCCCGGGCAGGTCCCACACCCACCCCAGGCGCGTCTCACTCCGCAAAACTGGGCATCACTGGGGTTCAACGAGAAGAACTCCCGGGCAGCTGTGTGGATGCCGCCCGGACCCCTGTGAAGACTCGCACCACCAGTCTGATGCTGGGACAATGCTCCCCTGGCTGGCTAGCCGTGTTTCCTGTTCCAAAGGCTTTCCAGTGAGTCTGATGACAGGTATGGCCTATTTACCATTGACTTGCAAGATTGAATGCTTAGAGGAATCTAAGAAGAACTCCTAAAAGATGCTACAATTATGACTCTGTGATATCAGAGGAATCCTTGCTTTAAAGGAAATTACAATAGAAAGAAAAAACAATGGTTCTTCAGTGCTTGAAATGGGAGCAGCCCAAAGGCCTGATACGCTCGCTTGCTCGGCCCTCACTTGTAGCCCCACCCTCACCCTCTCTGGGAGCCCAAACCCAGTCACACAATCTACACAGAGACTTTGGAAAATTTACTGCAAGCAGTTGGAGAGTTGAATAAACTCATGAAAACCTAAAATGAGGGAAAACAAGAGAGAAGCAAACCTGAGATGGCATTAGTCACAGACATCAGTGGTGAGTGGAGAGCAGGGGTCACTCCCCAGACAGTGTGGTAGCCCACGATGCCGGCCAAGCCAAAAGTGGTCACCATCTGCGAAAAGGCTAAATTGGGCGCCACCAGGCCCAAACCCAGCATCCCAGTGAGACCTACAGAAAGAGCAGAGTGTGAGTTGACATCCAATTATCTCAAGATTAAAAGCACACACGCCCACACACGAACGTGAAACAGTCAATGCTTTTACATTCTGCACCCAGTAATGAGTCTGCCAATAATGAGATTTTTTTACCCATTTCACGATGGAGGGCAGGGGAGGTTAAAGGAATTATGAACAAAATTCAGCTTCCTGACCACCACCTCCCCAAGCTGTAAAGATCTAGTAAAATGTATGAGTCACCTTAATAACAATTTCTCCATTGTCCTCTTCCCTGTTTGGGCTTTTATTGACAATGCCACATGTGTATACAAGTGCTTTTGTTCCAGAATTAAGAGACCTACACAAGGTCTACCAAAGCATTTTCTACTTGGGCAAAGACACGACCTTTGTAAGACAGGATTTTTTTGAAGCCAATTTCATGTCACTCAGCTTTGGCTGAGAAAGAGGGATTTTAAAAGAGTAGGAAGGATTTCATTCACTCCAGCACCTCCCCAAAACATATGGCCTCCCCACTTCCACCCCCTCCACCCCCCGGGACAGGAGTTTTGCAATTGCTCCTGAAGCTGGACTGGACTGCTGGCCAGGGCACTCAGCTCCAGCCTCAACACCAAGTCAGCAAACAGGATTTTACAAAGAAAAGGAAAAAAAAATACAAATTAAATTAAGAATGTGCAGAATACAAACAGTCAGCTCTGAACATACATCTTTAATTATTGCCTTTCCTAATAGCAAACATGTGGACCACTGTTCTGCAATAGAAGGAAGGGTTACCTAGTGGTCAGGAAAAACAGAATGCGAACCTGGGACCAGGGAACTGGAATTCAACTTTCTTGGGCAAGGTACTTTTTTTTCCTTGATATGAAGTATTTCTTTATAAGTGGCACAGCTAGAACATCTAGGAATTGACATTGATTTTACTTTAGATCATGTAATAAGACTGCAGTTTTAATTTATATTTCCGTACCCACATATAAAATGACCAGGGTTCCAATGCATGGCCTGTTGGCCATCTGGAGGGAGAGCAGAGAGAATATTATTTTGTGTTCTAATTAAACATCAGAGAAGTTGTATAGAGTTTGTGGTTAAGAATATGTTTTCATAAGCCAGACTGCCTCATTCAAACTGTGGGTCTACTGCTTGCAAGCTGTGTGATCTCAGGCAAATTACTTAACTTCTCTGTGCTATAGTATCATCATCTGTAAAATTACTAACCCTCTCTGTTCTCATCTGGAAAAAGAGAATAATAATATGACCAGCTCACTGAGGTCTTGTAAAGAATAAATAGGTTAAGGCATATGAAGTATTAAGTGCAATGCCTAGCACTCAATAAATGACCACATTAATTAAGCAGCACTAAATTATCATAATCTGGAGTCCATTTTTTGCTGGGCATCTAAGATAGAAATCACCTGTCTAAGGGTTTTTTTAAATCAACTCTTCAGTAAACTAATGTATTTTCTATAGTATATTTAATAATAATGATGCTATTTCTATGGTCTTTGTAACAAAGGAAAGGGAAAGGCAGAGAAAAAAAGAAAGGGAAAAAGAAAGCAAATCATATTCTGTGCAGAATGCTAATCAAATAGATTCCTAACACACACATAAAAGAAAACTACTTGTTTTTATTATAAAGGAAGAAGTTTAGGGTAAAGAAAAACAAATTTCAGGCCACTATCTTATTCACTAAAATATGCTAATGTCATATCTATTAAAATGCAATAAACCTTAACAAATGAAAAAAGAAACCTAGAAAAATAAACCCTCATATGTGCCTCACTGTATTTCCTCACAAATCGCAAAGAGAAATGGAAATTTACAAACCTTCCAAGAATCCTCTCCAGGTACAATATAATAATCCGGTTCCTTTTTTTTTAACAAGCAAGTGCAAGTAGGGATACTGTCCCATTTATTCACCATGTTCCCATCCAGAGGCTTTCAGTCATTTTGCTGAGACTTGCTCTTTATTCAAGGAGAGTTACATATTTCTCTTTCAAACATCTGGGCTCACATGGGAATTTGGAGAATGCTGAGGCTACAAGAATTGTGTGCCTGGTGCTGGTCCTTAATTCTTTATAGTTTGCTTTTGTTTTGTTTTTGCTTTGGCTCCAAGTAGATCTAAATATTTTTAATTCATTCAATGAGAGTGAAACCAATTTAAAACCAAATGTCCATATTTCAGACTCTTATAATTCATAACCAAAATGAATATTTACCTACAGTGCCTGTTTAATGTTTTCATAAAGATGAACTAAAAAGCAAAGAATCTGTGTTAAATTTTAAAGAAATGAAAATTTGAAAACTGCATTTTTTTACGAGGTGAAGAACTTAGGATGTTAGACAAAGAGTCAAGGGCCATACCTGCCTCTTACCATTCATTCTTCAGTGCACACACGTGGCTCCCCAGTCTTACCCAACATGCAGATAATCACAACTGATGTTTTATAACTCATAAAGATAAATAAATAACCACATTTACAGGCGCTTAACACCAACACAATCTAACACACATCACTACTCGATATATATTTGATGTAGGATGAAACTCTTAACAGCTGTAATTTAAAATATTTTCTATGACAGAAAAGCATTAACAGCCCGTCTGCACTTTCACACACATTCAGGCCAGTATCTGGTGAGTGCCTGTATCTCTGGGGTCAGCCATCAACGCGGTCCCCAAGGCCACGGAGCTGAGACTAGCCATACATTTACAAAAACTTGCTTCTAACAGGTCCACTTCCTCGTGGAATCCAAGGGAGGACAGCAGGACTTCATTCACTGATTTTTGACAATTAATGCATTTCTTACAAAATCCAAACCATCAGGACTCCACCTCATGAATGGAGTGCTCACCTGCTGTATACGCAGAAGCTGTGGTCATTGTCTTCCTGAAGGGGGTGACGGTTGCTGCTTTCTCAGCTTCCAGCTCAGCCACTGTCTTCGGTTTTTCTGGGGCCCCTTGAGGAATATTTTTTGGGGTGGGAGCAGGGAAAATCACTTCGCCATCCTAATAGAAATTAGAAAAACAGACATTTTTTAAACAGTCAATCCAGCATTTTAAAAACACAGAAGAGGGTGCCTAGGTGGCTCAGTGCCTTGGGGCCTCCGCCTTCAGCTCAGGTCATGATCTCAGGGTCCTGGGATCGAGGCCCGCATCAGGCTCTCTGCTCAGCGGGGAGCCTGCTTCCTCCTCTCTCTCTGCCTAATTGTGATCTCTCTCTCTCTATCAAATAAATAAATAAAATCTTTAAAAAACACACACACAGAAGACAGTGATTGTGCTGGGGCAGAAAAACTGTTCTTTTAAACATAATTTTTTAAAAAGATTTATTTTTAAGCAATCACTACACCCAATGGTAGGGCTTGAACTTACAACCCCGAGATCAAGAGCGGCATGCTCTGACTGAGCCAGCCAGGCACCCCTTAAATAGAGCCCTAAATAAATTCATGTCATTTGTAACTTATTTTATATAAATACATACATGTATGTAAATACAGAATGTTTGTTACACATGTATGCACAGATACATAATTTCTATATGCACACCGGTCTATCGAAAAAACATAGACCAATCCCCTAAAAGGAGATAGGCAGCATAGGGAAAGTCTAATTTTTACTTTATTCAGTTCTGGGTTTTTTTGCTTTGTTTGTTTCTGTTTTTCAAAAGCAATGCATATTTTGGATGAGTTCATGTATATATAAGGCTTTGTGATATTTTTCTTTAAATTGTTCTGCATTTCTAAACACTTTTTATGTGCATAAACCCAACACATCAACCCTTTATTAGATTATATTTCAATTCCAAAATAGGATCCTTCCATAAACAGAAACCTTAAAACACATTTCTAATGAAAACTCAGAAAGGAAGAGGGCTCCTCACTTACCTTCATCACGACAGTTCCTCTAATGACATGACCCATTGTACCAAAGTCAAAGTCATCCTTCACTTCAAAATAAAAATTATCCTTGTCAGGGCTGATGGCCTTGAGGAGCTTGGTGATGTTGTTGGAATATAAGGTGCTGGCCTGCGTGGCCATTCGGCTGGGAAGGTCTGTGTATCCGATGTGAGTAACTCCCTACGTGAACAAAAAGAGTCAGAAAGGTCTAATTCACATTCCTTCTAAGACACTTCTCAGTCACAGTCAAGGCTAAGTTGTGAAACTACATACCTTTATAAGTATATACACACCTCACAAACAAATGCAGATTTCAAAAAAGCTTTAAATGTGCCTGTTTTTAATTTTTAAAATTTTCAGGCCTCAGTTTCTCTGAATACTTAAAGGAATAAACACTCCCTTACCAATCACTAAGGACATGGGAATTGGTTCATAGAGAGAAGAAGCTGTTGGCTATACCTTATGGACATAAAGTTCTCCCGGCTTAGTGGTCTCAAAGTTTCCGCCAGCCTCAGCAGCTAAATCCACAACAACTGAACCTTCCTTCATTGACTCAATCATCTCTTTACTAAATAACACTGGAGCCTTTTTACCTGATAAAATCAAAGAGAACAGTGCAAATTATACTATACTTTTTTTTCAACTTTATTTCCTAATTATTACAGTAGTCTCTGGATACTCAAAAATGTAACATCTGAAATTGTACTCTTTCAAGATGCCCCGAGAGTCCATCACATCCGTGAAACTGGTCATCCTCCTAGGAAGAAACGTGGTAAGTATGAACTACAAAGCCAATATGCAGGAGGGATCTTGCCACTCACTTACTCAGCACTGCTATTCCAAACTGGTTTACACCCAGGACCACTCGTGGAAACATACACATTTGGCCTGTTTCTTTTTAAATGCATAATAATAAGCTATTAAGGAAACTATGTGCACCTGAATTGGACAATTCATAGATCACAAATGTCAAGGGAATATTCAATAGTAATTTATGAATTACAAAATGGAATATATTTCCAAACATCTTAACAAACTTCATCAGATTTTCCCACTTGTTATATTCATCTACCTTCATTTAACGCAGGATAACTTCAAGGAAGGACAGGGAAATGTCACGAAATGAAAATAATAGGAAATCCCAGTTTGGGATTAGGATTGGGAATCGCGCATACACTTTTATTCCCCCTCAACACTGTTTATTCTGCCTCTGATATACCTAGTGCTCAGAATATACTGGTATATAAATAAAAAAGAACCTTTTTCTTATGGTCAGGAATCACACTTATAATTCATTCACTGATTCTTACATAGAAGATAAAGCACCAAACGTAAAGATTTTTCAAGCTAATCTGTATTAATTACATTCAACGGGGACCATATGGTCAGTATATTACTGTGTTCAAGTTTCATAGAGCAATATATACCTGAGCCAAAAGACAAAGGAAGTAAACTTGTGAAACTTGTAGTAGGAAAGCCTCAATATCATTACCTCCTCTTTTAGAGAGTTTTCAACTCTGAGTTTACAGAATTTTGGTAAAACCACCACCATCGACTGTATAAATGGAAATGAATATAAAATAAAATTTGGACTATAGTAATTTGTTTTTCTTTTCTCTTTTTTTTTTTAAGATTTTATTTATTTATTTGACAAAGAGAAACACAGCTAGAGAGGAAACACAAACAGGGGGAGTGAGAGAGGGTGAAGCCCAATGTGGGACTCCATCCCATGACCCTGGGATTATGACCTGATCAGAAGGCAGATGCTTAACGACTGAGCCATCCAGGCACCCCAGTAATCTGTTTTTCAGTCTAGATTGGAATACATGTGATTCAAAAAAGAAAAATAAAGATTTGTAGTACATGTGGAAAAAAAGAGTTGTAAAGGGACAAATGGGTATTTATATAGTGCCTCTCTCTTTGTCAAAGCCAACTTTATACTGCCAAGATAAAGTCCAAATCCCACACCTCCCCTTACTGAAGGCCTTCCTGACTCGGTATAAGCACTCTCTCATGCTCTCTCATGACTGCCCCCACCAGACCTTCTTTTCCAGCCACCCAGGGCTAGCTGTCACATGATTTGTTGGATAATCTTTTGAGTCTCCATGAAAGAGCAAGAATGAGAAGGTATTTTCCCCCAGAGACACTCTGAAGTCCTAGTGGTTTCAGCACTTCTCAAAATTCTCTGAAAATATTCCTTTCCTCTACTCTCCCCCACTACAGTCCAACAAAGCCATCTTGACTATTTAAACTTTACTCAAACATGAGAATTTGGGGATGCAAACACACATCTGAGAGCTCTTGTCCCCTCCCCAAAACAAAGGTCATGCTGCTGAGCTCTGAGATAATATAAAGCTATGGATCCTATGGTCACATCCATGTAAACTGGCAAACTTAAAGTGCCAACGCGTACTTCCTAGGTGTTTATGATCGTCCCACTTCCCCTTCTCTAGTCCACAGCCTCTTCTCCATGAACCAGCCCCTGGTTCACTACAGCTGTTCCTCACACCTTACTTGCTCCCCCCGGTCTTAGGCTGATAAGCCTTAAAACTGAAATCTGGATCCAGGTCCAACCCATTTGACTTTAAACCATTCCAACTTTATAAACATCGACTTCGCAAATTCTATTTGGCATCTAACTAATTCCTCCTGCCCTAAAAATTCCTTCTTTCTTCTGACCCAGTGAGAGCTAAGGATCAGTTCCTGGACTGCAATCCTACTGACTTTAAGTGGCCAAAACCATTTAGGCTCACTAGAAAACATCCAGTATACTACCGATTTGCCTTTGATTTTACTCACTCGACCTTCACAATACAATTATGCACTGGTTGACAAAACTTTAAATGCACAAACACAAACACACACATAAACATTTGCATCTTAACAAAGATAGTAAGGGTTCTGTCCCCACTGTTAGTCTGAAATCCAATCACTTTTTGAAAGGATAGGCTATTCTTTCATATAAAGTAATTTCTTTAGTCAAACAACTAGAGGATGAGTTAAAATTTATTTAAGTCACAAAGGAGTATTTAGAATATATGAAACTATTATAAGTAAAATGCACACAACGAAACAGTATGTATAGACATACTGCCATAATGTAAAAAATATATATGCATATATGAATGTTTCATTATATTTATACAAACACGTGAAATACTACATATACTATATCATTTCTAATAAATTCTACATTGTATAATATTTAACCATAGCAGGATATCTTTGAGTGGTAAGAATATTTTCTTCTTTGTGCTTTTATCTTCTAAATTTTCTATAAGAGCTAGCTTTAGTTTTATAATTTAAAAAATCAATAAAGGCTTCAGGGAACAGTGCAGCTGGCTTTAAGGATTCACATGTGCATTAATTTTTTGAAAATTCTAAAAGTGCAGAAATGAAAATTGAAAACAGAAGGGGAAAAATAGAGCCAAAAGAGGAGCAGGGTAGTACATAAAAGTTCCAAATGAGTAAATCCTCAAAAGAACAGTTCAAGAGGAAGAAAGACTAAGACGGCAATTTCAAAATACTGTCTTACCCTGATCATAATATGTGATAAATGCGGCATCACAGTATGGAAGGAACAAAAGGTATAAAGATGATCAGTCAGGTATGGGGGGATGTTCTACCCAAATCTAATATCAGACTTCAAACTAAACTCTAAATTCTATACATCAGAATGAATTATAAAATACAATCAGCGTTCGGGGCACCTGGCCAGCTCAACTGGAAGATCATATGACTCTTGATCTTGGAGTCATGAGTTCAAGCCCTACACTGGGTGTAGAGATTACTTAAAATAAATAAAAGTTTTAAAAAGAGAGAGAGAGTCAACCGATAACCAAAAAGAAAAAAGGAAAACCTTGGTGACTATCTCTCTAGTCTTTGAATTAAAAAGTATTTCTTAAATTTAAAGCAATTGGGGAAAATGAGGAAAAGAGCAACAGATTTAAATATGAAATATATATCTATTATAGTTCTCAAAAATCAACACAAAAAATTAATATAATAAAAAGCTCACAAAAATTTAAATAAAGACAAAACACTAAGATCCTAATACATGAAAAACAAATACAAATGGTCAATTCGAAAAGAAATGGTAGAGCACCTGGGTGGCTCAGTGGGTTAAAGCCTCTGCCTTCAGCTCAGGTCATGAGTCTCAGGGTCCTGATATCAAGGCCCATATCAGGCTCTCTGCTCAGCAGGGAGCCTGCTTCCTCCTCTCTGCCTGCCTCTCTGCCTACTTGTGATCTCTCTCTCTCTGTCAAATAAATAAAATCTTTAAAAAAATAAAAACTAAATAAAAGGTAAGAACCAAATTTTTTTTAAAAAATGTTCACCCTC
>PITA01033449.1:0-12765 GCA_004023965.1 Spilogale gracilis | reverse complement strand
ATTTTATTTATTTGACAGAGAGAAACACAGCCAGAGAGGGAACACAAACAGGGGGAGTGAGAGAGGGAGAAGTAGGCTTCCTGCTGAGCAGGGAGCCCGATGTAGGGCTCGATCCTGGGTCTCCGGGATCATGACCTGAACCGAAGGCAGTCACTTAACCAACTGAGCCACCCAGGCGCCCCTCAAGTGAGACTCTTTATGTTGATTAGGAATGAAGAGGTTGGAGCATGTTTTGACTATTTATGTATATGAACGGAACAATGGGATGGATAAGGGAAAATGCATGTGTTGTATTTTGAATACCTAATAGTCTAAGGACGGAATGATGTCGTCTCTTAACCCACTGGAGCTAGCTAACACATTCCTGAAGCACTTTTTTTTTCTTTCTTTTTTGTTAAGATGAATATATTTGGGTGCCTGGGTGGCTCAGGTCATGATCCCAGGGTTTTGGGATCTAGCCACACATCAGACTCCCTGCTCCGTGGGAAGCCTGCTTCTCTGGTTCCCACTCTCCCTCATTGTGTTCCCTCTCTCACTCTATCAAATAAATAAACAAAACCTTTTTTTTTTTTAAAAAAAGAATTTATTTATTTGACAGAGAGAAACACAGCCAGAAAAGGAACACAAGCAGCGGGAAGGAGAGAGGGAAAAGCAGGCTTCCCGCTGAGCAGGCAGCCCAATGCGGGAAGATCCCAGGACTCCGGGATCATGACCTGGGCTGAAGGAATAGGCTTAACCACTGAGCCACCCAGGTGCCCCAATAAATAAAATCTTAAAAAAAAAGTAAGGGTGCCTGGGTGGCTCAGTTGGTTAAGTGTCTGCCTTCTGCTCAGGTCATGATCTCGGAGTTCTGGAATCGAGCCCCACATCGGCTCCCTGCTGGGTGGGAAGCTTGCTTCTCCCTCTCTCTGTCCACCTGCTGTGTTCCTTCTTTAGCTGTGTTTCTCTCTGTCAGACAAATAAATAAAATCTTTAAAAAAAATAAGACGCATATATTTATTTGAGAGAGAGAGCAAGCATGTGTTTGCAGGAGGGGATGAGGGAGAAGGAGAGAGAATCTCAAGCAGACCTCCTGCTGGGTGCAGAACCTGTTACTGGGCTGTATCTCATGACCCTGGGATCAAGACTGAGATCAGGACTTGGGATCAGGACTTGAGTGGAAGTGAAGAGTCGGTCGCTTAACCGAACTCACCACCCAGGCACCCCTTTCCTGAAGCCGTCTTAACTGTTGCAGCCAGTGACAAGTGACAGCAGGATTTATGAGAGCAAAAAAGGGAATCATATCCTACTTACAAGATTATATTATCTATATATTCATATCTATCCTCTACTGAAAACTTTAATGTTATTTATTGATACGTTCATTTTTTTGTTAATTTGAATTAAGTCCCCTAAGTCCCTGGAGATTGAAAACCTTGCTTTGGATTACTATGTGCTCAGTAATGATATGGGATGGTGGGGGATCCTAGCAGCATTACGGTCACTTACTTGCCTCACGCAATTTTCCTTTATTTTCTGAAATAGAGGGTTTCTTTTTTAACCACTTTATCCTCAGCTTTCTCCTATTTTTTAGGTAGATATCTTTATATAAATTAATAGTAATAACTATATTATTGAGTGTTTTCATTGTGTGTTTATAATGTTTCTTTTTTTTAAGATTTCATTTATTCATTTGAGAAGACAGAGAGAGAGAGAGAGAGCGCGCGTGAGCAGGAGAAGGGGGAGGGGTAGAGAAAGAGGGAGAAGCAGACTTTTCACTGAGCAGGTAGCTTGATGTGGGGCTCAATCCTCAGACCCTGGGACCATGATGTAAGCCAAAAGCAGATGCTTAACAGACTGAGTCGCCCAGGCAACCCTATAATGTTTCTGTACATTCCTTCATTTAAGAGTCACAAAGACCCTGTAAAGTAAGTACTATTAATATTTCCATTTGATATATAAGAAAACCAAAGTATAGACATGTTAATTAACTAGGCTTTCAAGGTCTAAGTGACTTTAGTTGAGAGACCTATGTGGTTCAGGGGGTTACATGTCTGACTTTGGCTCAAATCATGATTCCAAGGTTCTGGGATCAAGTCCCATGTTGGTCTCCCTGCTCAGCAGAGAGCCTGCCTCTCCCTCTCCCTCTCCCTCTCCCTCTGCCTGCCATTCTACTGTGCTCTTTCTCTATAAAATCTTTTTTTTTATTTTATTTTATTGATTTGACAGAGAGAAACACAGCGAGAGAAGGAACACGAGCAGGGGGAGTGAGAGAGGGAGAAGCAGGCTTCCCGCCAAGCAGGGAGCCCGATGTGGGACTCGATCCCGGGTCTCCAGGATCATGACCTGAGCTGAAGGCAGTCGCTCAACCAACTGAGCCACGCAGGTGCCCTAAAATCTCTTTTTTATATATAAAATCTTTAAAAAACAAACAAAAACCTGTCACCTTGAATGACTCAAGGATGCTTGTAAAAGCAAAAAAGAGTTTTTTAAAAAAATTATTTTCTCTTTTTTTAAAAAAAAAGATTTTATTCATTTGACAGAGAACACAAGCAAGGGGAGTGGCAGGCAGAGGGAGAGGGCGAAGCAGCCTCCCCACTGAGAAAGGAGCTTGTCAGGGGGCTCTATCCCTGGACCCTGGGATCATGGCCTCAGTTGAAGGCAGATGTTTAACCAACTAAGCCACCTAGGTGCCAAAAATTTTCTCTTATATACCTTTAAAAAAACACAACAAACTTATTTTTAAGTGATCTCTACATCCAATGAGGGGTTTAAACTTACTGCTCTGAGATCAAGAGTTGCATGCTTCATGGACCCAGCCCAGCACTCCTGTACTTTCTTTCTGTTTTTTTTTTTTTAAAGGATTTTATTTATTTATTTGACACAGAGAGAACACAAGTAGGCAGAGAGGCAGGCAGAGAGAGAAGAGGAAGCAGGCTCCCTGCTGAGCAGAGAGACTGATGTGGACCTCGATCCCAGGACCTTGAGATCATGACCTAAGCTGAAGGCAGAGCCTCTAACCCACTGAGCCACCCAGGTGCCCCTTTTATTTTATTTTATTTTAATTAAGTAAACCCTACTCTCAATAAGGGCTTGAATGCACAATCCAGAGATTAAGAGTCCCATGCTCATTGGGGCGCCTGGGTGGCTCCATCGGTTAAGTGAGTGCCTTCAGCTCAGGTCATGATCCTGGAGACCCAGGATTGAGCCCCACATCGGGCTTTCTGCTTGGCAGGAAGCCTGCTCTTCCCTCTCTCACTCCGCCTGCTTGTGTTCCCTCTCTAGCTGCATTCCTCTCTGTCAAATAAATAAATAAAATCTTAAAAAAAAAAAAAGAAAAAGAGTCCCATGCTCAACCAATCAGCCAGTCAGGAATCCCAGGAAATTTTATTTATTTATTTTTTTAACAGGGAGAGAGAGATTACAAATAGGCAGAAAAGGAGGGAGAGAAAGAGGGGGGAGCAGGCCTCCCAATGAGTGGGAAGTCCTTTATGGGACTCGATCCCAGGACCCTGAGATCATGAACTGAGCTGAAGGCAAAGGCTTAACCCTCTAAGCCACCAAGGGCGTCCCTAAATAAATATAATCTTTGAAAAAATGGTGAACAAGACCATATCCCTATTTTTATGGAATTTACCTTCCAGTGATAGATAAGTGTCAACAAACAAGTAAGTATATAAACTGTGTTAATGATAAATGTACAGGAAGGATATAGAGAAGAGAGAGGGAAAAGGAGGCTGGGAGTGTTTTTTTTGTTTGTTTGTTTTTTAAGATTTTATTTATTTATTTGACAGAGAGAGAAAGAGAGAGAGAGAGATCACTAGTAGACAGAGAGGCAGGCAGAGAGAGGGGAGGAAGCAGGCTCCCTGCTGAGCAAGAGCCCTGGGCCTAGATCCCAGGACTTCGGCATCATGACCTGAGCTGAAGGCAGAGGCTTAACCCACTGGCCACCCATGTGCCCTGGGAGTGTTTTTATTTTACAGGACATATTAATTTTCTAGGTGCTGTATGCCCTAACAAATTACCACAAATTGGGTGTCTTAAGCAATACAAAGCTATCCTCTCCCAGTTTTGGAGGCTAGAAGTCTGAGGTCAGTGTCGGCAGAGGAGAGCCTTCTGAGGGCTATAAGGGAAAATCTGCTCCCTGCCACTTTCCTAACTCTTGGTAGTTTGGGCTGGCATCCTTTGGCATTCCTGGATTTGTAGATGCATTATCCCAATCTCTGCCTTCACATCTACATGGCATTCTCCCTGTATGTGTGTCTGTGTCCATTTTCCCCCCTTTTCTAAGGATACCAGGCATATTGGATTGTGTGTCCACCCAGTATGACCCCATCTTAACAAATTACATCACTAATTTCCCTATTTCCCAATAAGGTTACATTCTGAGGTCTGTGGGTTAGGACTCAATATAGGAATTTTGAGAGACATAATTTGCCAGGGAGATGTCACCCTCACTGGTAATCTGATATTGGAACAAAAGCCAAAGGAAGTGAGAGAATGATCCATGCAGTCGGGTATCTTCCAGAGGAGAGGTTCAGGTACAAAGGACCAAAACCAGAGTAGGTCTGGAATGCTCAAGAAGTAGAAACAACGTGGTGGGCAGGAATGGAGAATGGATTACATAGACTTTATTTATATGCAAAGGCCTTTGCTCTTATTCTGGGTGACCTGAATAGACATAGGAGGTCTTTGAGCATTGGCTAACTGCTCTGTTACAAGCCATCTGGGAGGAGCAAGGCTGGAAGACTGCAGACTGACTGGAGACCTTTGCTATCAGGTGAGTGAAAGATGATGGTGGCTTGGACTAGAGGGATTATGGTGGACATAATAAAGTGCTTGGACTCTGTATGAATGTAGAAGCAAGGGGATTTCTGGTTAGATCCAAAGTGGGTCATGAGAGCAAGCAAGGAATTAAGAATATCACTGAAGTTTTTGCCCTGAGTATCTGGCTGGGTAAAGCAGAGCAGGTGATTTGCAGGGGAAGATAAAAAGGAGCTCAGTTTGTACATGGTAAGTTTGAGACTCCTAGAGGAGGAGGAGGTTGGCAATAGGAGTTTGAACTTAATAGGGGAAAATAGGGATAGAGATGAACATTTGGGAATATGTATCAGAATACAGATTCTATTTAAAGTCATGGAACTGAGATCAACATCAAAGCCAATATAGAGAAGAAAAGGAGGACCAGGACTGAACTTTCTGGTATTTCAAAGTGTAGAGGTCTGGAAAATGAGGAAGAAATAATAAAGAGGACAGAGGAGAAGATCAATGAGGTAAGAAGATGTTCAAGAAAGAACTGTGTACAGAGGCCAAGGGAAGAAGGGTGCCTGGGTGGCTTAGTCGTTAAGCGTTCGGCTCAGGTCATGATCCTGGAGTATCCAGATGGAGCCCCGGATGGAGCCCCACATTGAGCCCTGCATCGAGCCCTGCATTAGGCTCCCCGCTCAGCGGGAAGCTTGCTTCTCCCTCTCTCACTCGCCCTGCTTGTGTTCTCTCTCTGGCTGTGTTTCTCTCCATAAAATAGGTAAATAAAATCTTTTTTTTTTTTTAATTTTACTTATTTGACAGAGAGAAACACAGCCAGAGAGGGAACACAAGCAGGGGGAGTGAGAGAGGGAGAAGCAGGCTTCCCGCGGAGCAGGGAGCCCGATGTGGGACTCGATCCCAGGTCTCCGGGATCATGACCTGAGCTGAAGGCAGTTGCTTAACCAGCTGAGCCACCCAGGCTCCCAGTGAATAAAATCTTAAAAAAATAAAAAAAAAGAAGCCAAGGGGAGACCTTCTATTTTTTTTTCTTTACTTTTCTTTTCTTTTCTTTTTTTTTTTTAAGATATCTGTTTATTTGACAGAGAAAAAAAAGCTAAAGAGAGAGACCATGAGTAGGATGAGCGACAAGTGGAGAAGCAGACTCCCCTCTGAGCAGGGATCCTGACTCAGGGTTGGATCCTGGGACTCTGAGATCATGATCTGAGCTGAAGGCACACACTCAACTGACTGAGCTACCTAGGTGCCCCAAGGGAGACATTCTTATTTTTTTATTCTTAAGGATTTTATTATATTTATTTGACTGAGAGAGAGATCACAAGTAGGCAGAGAGGCAGGCAGAGAAAGAGCGGGAAACAGGCGCCCCCGCTGAGCAGAGAACCTGATGTGGGACTCCATCCCAGGACCCTGAGATCCTGAACTGAGCTGAAGGCAGAGGCTTAACCCTCTGAGCCACCCAGGCGCCCCAAGGAAAGACATTCTTAAGGAGAAAGGAGTGATTTTTTTTCTAGAAAGTAATGTTTATGAGTATTTCACAATGTATATTATTGCCTAATCACTATGTTGTACACCTGAAACTAAAATAATATTATATGTCAACTATAATGAAAAAATACTGTTTAGAGATCAAGCCAAGTGAAGGCTGAGAATTGATTAGTTTTGGTAACAGGAACATCACTGGAGCCCTGTCAGTAGAGAGTCTGGTGGAACACTTCTATAAAGTCGGATAGATTGAATTCAGTGCAGAATGTAAGAATAGGAGGTATTGAACCTTTGTGGAAGATCTTGCTGAAAGGTGTGTAAAGAGCTAGAACACTAACTGGGGTGGGAGGCTAGAAGAGGGCATCTGTAGTAAAGTTTTCTTTTCTTTTTTAAAAGTTTTATTCATAGGCACTTGGGTGGCTCAGTTGGTTAAGTGACTGCCCTCGGCTCAGGTCATGATCCCGGAGACCTGGGATTGATTCCCACGTCGGGCTCCCTGCTTGGTGGGAAGCCTGCTTCTCCCTCTCTCACTCCCCCTGCTTGTGTTCCCTCTCTCGCTGTGTTTCTCTCTGTCAAATAAATAAAATCTTTTTTAAAAAAAAGATTTTATTCATTTATTTGACAGAGAGAGCACAAGCAGGGGGAGCATCAGAGGGAGAGGGAGCCTGAGGTGGGGCTTGATCCCAGGGCTCTGGGATCATGACTGGAGCTGAAGGCAGATGCTTAAAGACCGAAGGTGTCAAGTTTTCTTTCTTTAAAGATTTTATTTAGGGGCAACTGGGTGGCTCAGTCGTTAAGCGTCTGCCTTCAGCTCAGGGCATGATCTCAGGGTCCTAGGATGGCGCTCAGAATCCAGCTCTGTGCTCAGCTGGAAGCCTGCTTCTCCCTCTCCCACTCCTCTTGCTTGTGCTCTGTCTCTTGCTGTCTCTCACTTTCTCTGTGTCAAATAAATAAATAAATAAATAAATAAATAAATAAATAAATAAATAAATCTTTTAGTAAATAAGTAAGTAAATAATTGTTTTATTTATTTATTTTATATAGATAATGAAAGGTAGGAGGAGCAGAGGGAGAGGGACAAGCTGAGCACAGATCCTGCTGGGGATCTTAATCCCACCATTTTGAAATCATGACCTTAGTTGAAATCAAGAGTTGGATACTCAACCAACTGAGCCACGGAGGCACCCATAAAGTTTGTTTTTTAAAGGGGAGAATATGTTTGTATGGCCATGCATAAGAAAGAGAAAATTGATGGGAGAGAGAAGGAACACTTAATCTCTTGAGGAGGTCACCTTATCTGTAAAAAGCCATAATTTCCACTTCAATGGGAAAAATTGCTCATAATTGCTCACTCCAATGGGGCAGCTGAGCCAATAATTGGAAAAAATGATCAGATCTTGGAAAGTGGTTTGTTCTTAGTCAATGGTAGGTCCAACTGTATCCCTGAGAAACAGTACTGCAAACAAAGCTGGGCCCTCTGTGGGATTCACTACTCCTGCCACAAGTTTTTGTAGACTGCAGTCTGTAAAATCTGGTCTTGTCTTTTACGTTCTTCTCAGGGCTGCAGAGGACATGCTCTTCACCTTAGTAAGGATGGGCCATCACTACCCCGTACAGTAGCTGGAGGATGTTTTGTCATAGTGGATGAAGATGGGAGGGAAGAAGCTGGATCTTGGGGAAACGCCCAAAGAGTAAATGACACACTGCTTAAGGCACTTTATCAGCTCACATATGACATGGGTTGAAGTCGCAGTGGCAGTTCACACTCTGCCCAACCCATAAATTAATTTCTCCTTCTCAGTCAAGAATGGCTGGCAGAACAAAGAATGTGTCTGTGGAGGCTAGCGGTGAGTGCGTGCCTATCACAATGCGAAGGGGGAGAATGAATGTGAACAGGCAATGCGTGTAGGGCATGAATGGAAAGAGCCGGGTGAGTGTGGAGATTGGCAGGGAAGAGCTTGACGTGCCCTACAGCCCGGGGCCCCCGGGGAACGTCTGCCTGTGATGCGGGAGCGCCCGCGGAGGAGCCTCCTTATCCCCACCCACCTCCCGAACTCCGGCAGTCAGTGGTGCATATAGACATATTTCTGGGAGCTGTCCATGAGCTCATCGCTCTCCTGGCGATAGCGGCAGCAGCGAGGGAAGCAGCCTCCTTTCTCCGGGCGCCGCTAGAATAAGCCCCGCCGCTCACACATTCAGACACTCGCGCGGAGCGCGGCTCTGGGCAGCGGCCGCCGTCCGCCCAGCCTCGCGGCCAAGGTCGCCTCAGACCCCGGCCCGCCATGGCCCCGAGTCTCCCCGCTGGGAGGTAGGTGGGCACGAGAAGACGTGAGGGGCTCCGGCCGGGACCCCGCCGGGGCGAGCCACAGGGGCAGCCGCTCCTCGCACTCTGCGGCGGAGGAGCCCGGGCGGGGCCGCGGGGCGCGGCGGCTGCGGAGCCTCCCGGTCCTCGTGCGGCCGCGGGCCGCAGGCCCCGCGCTGAGGAGTCACAGGAGACGCGGGAAACCCGGGCGTGACAGGAGGAAGAAACCCGGAGCACCGGGAAGATGGCTTCTCCCACCTCCCCGGCCCCGGAAGGCGGGGCCTCCACCCCGCCGAACCCGCCGCGGATTCGTCAGGTGGGTGCACAAAGTGCGGGAGGGGCGCACCCCATTGTCCTCTCCTCCCCCAAGGTCGGGGACCTCGCCCCGGTGTAGAGGCTGACCCAGAGGTCGGGCTGACATAAGCGTACTTGGCCTCATCGCCTGGCCCAGGACCATTCTCTGAATCTCTCTCTCTTTTTTTTTTAGTCCAACTTCACACACAGACACCGACAAACAGAAAGACAGACAGACACACACACACACACACACTCCTAGGAAAACACGTCTTCCAAAACTAGACAAGTAACTTCTGCACACCCCCTACCCCCGAAAACTCATCCTCACCCCCCCACCACGCACAGAGGCACACACCCAAACGTCACATGATCTGCGGAGCTACACAGTAGGAAAAAACCCACCGTGTCCTCACGGTGGAAATGCACCCCAGACCCAAGTGCCCTGAGTACTGAGAGGGACTGCTGGAAGCCTTCACTTTCCACCCTTAGGAGAGAAGGAACCTTGTCTAGATATTACTCACCAGTTCCTAACTTTCAGACAGAGCTACACCCTACAACTGCAACCCTGTATTGGACGGTACCGTACTAGGAAACATATGTTTCTGCTCTCTCGTGTGCAAAGACAGTTTTTCCCAACATTGCAAGGGGGAAATGCACATTGCTTTGGCTGTTTGAATGAGTCCTGTTTTTTGTTTGTATGGTAATATTGAAACAAGGGAGTACTCCATCTGGTTGTGATCTGTGATTTGGTATTTAAGAGTTGGGTTTTTTGGTTTGTTTCCTGCTGTCATTGCCTGAACTACAGCATTACCACTTTAGGTTATCGCACGAGTAACCCTCTGCTTGCCTTACTCAGGGTAGTGCATGGGCATGAGAAGGGATCCACTGAATCCAAGCAGGCAACCTCTTTACCAAAGAGAACTGGATTGCTGTTTAGAAATAGGGCAAAATTGGTTGATGGAAACAGTCTGCGGGAATAGAATACCCCACAGAATGGTCTTTCTTCAGGGCGATGTAGAATTTGGAACACCAGGGGCTTCAGAATTTTTGAAAATCTGAGGGTAAAATTTGTTTGACACTTATGAAGGTTTTTGCCACATTTGCATTTTATTGTGTATAGGTAATGTTATTTTAGGGGCAACCTTTGTTTATGTGCATTTTTAATGCAATAACAAAATTAATTTATACTTTTTTTATGGCACTCTGTATCCAAAGGAGACTGTTAGGGTTTTACATTCTTATGGGATGCAGGACTCTAGTTTTATGACAATATGTTTTTAATCGCACCTGAAGCTATTTTTTTTTTCCCTGATGAATTGTGGTGGCACACTTCGTTAAATCTATGTATGTGAAATTTATGCATCTAAGAATGAAGGTGAAGTTATTGGACATTGCAGTATAAGAGAAAGCACATCCTATGCAAAAAATCATTTTTGTTTCTATTTGGCTAACTATATCTGTCTGTATATTTATATAAGCATTAAAGACAAGCATATATTAATTTAAATAGAATATAGGTACTCAAAATCTCTATGAAATTTCATTTTATATTTAGAATACTTCTATTGATCTAAGAAATAGTTTGTATGAAATAGTTACTAGAAGAAATTTTCAAGAAAGGTCGTTATTTTGCAGAATGGGTACTCTACTTAGAGGACCTCATAATTAGAAGCTGTATAAATGACATAATGCTGCAACATTCAGGTAATTGACTGGTGTCCTCTGTTTAGACTTCCATTTATATGACCTTATAGAAGCACTCTTTTAGTGGTTGGTGCATTAATTTGCATAGGATGTAGAAATAGGTTGCTGAAATTATTGGTCATTCCATTCTACCTGATTTCATCCAGGCAGGTGGAAAAAAATACTGACAACCTCTGACTGCAGTATCATCAATTGCCTGCAAGAGATTTTGAACTAGGAGGAAAAAAACAGAAGGATAACAGTGTTTTCCTGCAAGTGGTGAAATATGTTAGGCCCCAGTCCTCGTATATTTTAACCGTGTCACTGTTTCTCAAACATCTTTCTCCTTGTTCTGTAATAATTCTTTTTCAACTCGATTCTGGATTGAAACAAACTTGAATTAAAATCTGATTTTTTTCTTTTTAAATCATGATTGAGAGAAAAAGTGTTATTGGGAAAGCACAGAAGGCCAAAGGAGTAGATTTTAATTATATAATGGATGTTTAGAAATAAAAGTATTTTAGAAAAGCTTTTGGTGAATATAAATATAATTGGTAAATTAGTGTATTTAACTTCTAATCTCAATGAAAATATGCTATATGAAGATTCATTTATTTGACAAATATCTATTCAGCATAAAGTAATATTTTATGCCCTAAAGATAAAGGAAGGAAAAGGACAAAAGAAAAAAAAAATCTTAACATTAGCAGGTGTATGTATGTATTTTTAATGAAGACTAACATTAAAATATTTGAAATCTGAATTGCTTATAGGGTCCTTTCCACATTATTTCAAAAACTGTTTATCTCTCCCCTAATACCTAATACCTAACTTTACATATATCTAAAAAGTCACTATATGGATTCATGTTTGCATTCATCTGATGTATTTCTGTTCTCTTTTAATTATTTAATGTGTTATTAGGATTCCATATCAGATATTATATATATTATTTACAACTTGCTCTTTTGGACAAAGATTTTTTTTTCTTAATCTTTTAGGAAATACTGATGCAGCATGAAATAGCTAGAACAGTCCAGTGCCATTATATAGTGTAGTTAAAATCTAGGTTCCAAAAAGAAAAGGTCAAAGAAAAATGACCTTCAACTTCATTCTGTCATGTTGAGGGAGAGAAAAGTTATCAAAGCTATCAAAAAGTTATCAGCCTCTGTCTTAGGCTCCTAAGACACTAGATATGTAATTTCCCCCCCTCTTTTAAGAAAAGGGTTATCTTTATATACAAAACTGAGGCACAGAAGTTTCACCTACTTAAACAGCTAACTCAAGTTAGTTACCAATAGAAAGATAAATTTCTTAGATTTCATCCTGTGTTTATTCTTTATTCATTTTCTCACATTGTAAAAGAAATGATTCAGAAATTGTAGTTTTGGATAAGTTTTTAAATGATTTGTCTATGTATACTATGCACATTAAGGGATCCACATGATTCCTATGGTCATTGCCAGATAAGTTAAATCAATGAATTAAATGAGTATTTACTGAGATCTTGAAGTTAAGATTCTTTGCTAACATCTTTCTGGGCCTTAACTACCTTTCTGATGAACTCTGATGGCAGTTTCCAAGGCAATGATTGCTCTGAGAATTGGAAAGCTATAAGACATCCTTTACAATTGGTGCCAGTAACATTTAGTGTCTTTCTTGTTTCATGATCAGTCCTTCTCCAAAATTTGTAGGCTTTGGTGTCATTGTGTTTATGGCAACAAACTGGCATTCTTTCATTGTTTGCTTTAGAAACTTAAGTGAATTCACATATGGTAATAATGCAATATTTATAATGAGTCAGGCATGATGCTAACCTAGGTACGATGTTCATAATAGCCCTATGAAGGAGGTATTGTTACTCACATTATCCAGATGAGATATGTGGGTTTAGAGAGACTGAACTACATGCTCAAGGTCAAAGCTAGCACGTTGCAACTCAGGGATTTAAAACGTGATCTTGGGGTGCCTGGGTGGCTCAGTTCATTGGGCATCTGCCTTCTACTCAGGTCATAGTCCTAGGGCCCTGCAATCGAGT
Source organism: Spilogale gracilis (assembly GCA_004023965.1). Lineage (NCBI taxonomy): Eukaryota > Metazoa > Chordata > Mammalia > Carnivora > Mephitidae > Spilogale > Spilogale gracilis. Next base: position 220 of record PITA01033449.1, on the reverse strand, counting down.
ACTGTGTAGGGCTCCCTGCTCAGAAGGGAGTCTGCTTCAAATAAGTAAATAAAACTTGGTCTTAACGATGCCTTGTTTTAGAATCACTGTGTCTTCTCCTTCTAATTTTCAGACATTATAACTATTGAGGGAGCCCATCTTAGTCCACTTGCTACTTTTAACTATCTGTAACCATTCTCATGAAATTGCCCTTTAGGTCCCCTTTACCTTGAAAATAACT
>PITA01033448.1:0-12739 GCA_004023965.1 Spilogale gracilis | reverse complement strand
AAAAAAAAAAAAAAAAAAAGGAAAAAAAAAAAAAAGCTTGTGGAAAAGCTGGTAAATACCATAGTTCAAATATCATCAAATGAAAGGGAAGATGCGATAGCTAACTAACAAATATGGCAAACAACCTCAACAATGAAATGTCCTTGAAGACAGAGTCTCTGTCACCGCAGTTGGTAAGGTCAAAACCCTGGGAGGTTAGCATGTGGCTATCAGATGAATCTAAACGCAAAGGCATTCAATGCGTGTGTATATTATCTTAAATAGCTGCCTCTCTCCTTCCCTAGTCTATTTAGCAGCACTTTCCCCCACTTCCTCCTGCCCCCTCTTTAATACGGGTTATTCAACCATTTCAACATAGTGAAAAATCAAGAAGCTTGGGGCGCCTGCATGGCTCAGTTGGTTGGGCAACTGCCTTCGGCTCAGGTCATGATCCCGGAGACCCGGGATCGAGTCCCACATCGAGTCTCACATCGAGTCCCACATCGAGTCCCACATCGAGTCCCACATCGAGTGCCACATCGAGTCCCACATCGGGCTCCCTGCTCTGCGGGAAGCCTGCTTCTCCCTCTCTCACTCCCCCTGCTTGTGTTCCCTCTCTGGCTGTGTTTCTCTCTGTCAAATAAATAAAATATTTTTTTTAAAAAATCAAGAAGCTTGCCCAAAGAGCCTGAGACATAGCTATTCCAAAGACAGAGAAACAGAAAGTAGGCATCCCTATAGAAATAGACACAGCTGAGAACTTTAGAACTTACTAGCTATTCTTACATGTAATTCTAATAATTTGGATTATTTGATTGGGTTAGCAGGAAAAAAAGACACCTCATTTGTCAGGATGGCTTCCAAGTTGGCTTTCTGGCAGTAAACCGACAAATCTACTAAACACAGAATGTAGCATTGACGTCATTAACTGAACTTACATCATTAAGCGATATTCACATCATAATCAGCACCTTCTGTTTACGAAAGCATCAGAAAAAGAATTTCATTAAAAATGACTAAAATTTAAAAAGATTTTTGGAACTTAGTTAAGTTCCTAATTTTTATAAAATTTATGTATTTGTGGCAAACTCTGTTAGTTACTAATTGAGCATCCACTCCTCCTCTCTTTCCAGTAATGGAATTCATCTATTTGGGAAGCAGCGTACTCAGCTAAATACTCTCCCAGCTTCCTTAGTGAGAAGTTGCTTTGAAACACAGTTTTCGCCAGTGAGCTACAAGCAGAAATTGGTGGGCCTTTGAGAAAGCTGTTGCTTTCTTGATGAAAGGGAAAGGACATCCCAGGCACTGCCCCCCCCCCCCCATATTCCTGCCTTTAGTAAAAATGTGATGGCTGGATCTACAGCATGTAGAACCATGAGGCAGTAAAAATGGAGACAAAATTCAATCCTAAGGATGGTGGGACATAAAGTAGAAAGGACCTGGATCCCTGAAATTATTGTTGCATATAGAACCAACATCACAAATAACCTAATTTAGATTTCTTGCATACTTACATATGTTCCTGAAAAACAAGTTTTCTGTTACTTGAAGCCAAATTTATTATATACTGACCAGTTAATATTCTTCTAAATATTGTTTTTTAGTATTAATAACTAAAATAATTAATGTTTACTGAAGCCCGGGCAGTATGCGAAGTTCTTTGTATGCTTTGTCTCTTTTAATCTGCACAATTGCTTCTCAGCCTTTTGCCTAAGATCAAGTGTAGTGTCTTTTAATCTGCACAGCAAGTTCCTGGTATAGATCTTACGATCAAGCACCTTTTTTGAGGGGTGGAGGGATATTCTGAAATTTAATGAAGTGGCCCCCTGAGGGTCACACAGCTCCTAAGTGGTGGAGCAAGGACTCACCTCAGGCCTGACCCCAGATGCTCTTCTTATCCACTCTGCCATGATCTTACTATCAGTTTCCACAACTGAGAATGTTTGGAAAAAACTGAAAGAACTTAAGCTGTGAACGTAATAATCGAAAGAGCGCCTTACTCTATGAATATTGAGCATAGCATAGGCCCTGCTGCATGGTTGTGGAATAATTTTTGAATGAATAAGTGTGTCTCTTGTAATTCTTTTCTTACTCTGAGATTTAGGAATTTCAATTTTCTGTCTCTCAAATGTTAGTAACTTTTATCTTCTCATGGATACTCGCAGATCTTTTTCTGAAGTTTTGTGGGAAAGAAACCTATCACTCGATGAAACTGTGTTGTTGTGTGACAGATTATGGTGCAAATATCTTGGATTTAGAAGAGAAAGTTTGAACATCCATTTATGATAAAAACTCTGGACAAAGTGGGTATGGAGGAAACGTACCTTAACACAATAAAGATGAAAAGCTGGAAGCTTTCCTCTCAGTCCACAGATGAGACAAGAAGGCTTATTCATTTTTATTCAACATAGAATTGGAAGTCCTAGCCACAGCAATTTGGCAAGAAAAAGAAGTAAAGGAATCCAAATTAGAAAGGAGGAAGTGAGGGGCGCCTGGGTGGCTCAGTTGGTTAAAGCAACTGCCTTTGGCTCGGGGCTTCCTGCTTGGCGGGAAGCCTGCTTCTCCCTCTCTCACTCCCCTTGCTTGTGTTCCCTCTCTGGCTGTGTTTCTCTCTGTCAAATAAATAAAATCTTAAAAAAAAAAAAAAAGAAAGAAAGGAAGAAGTGAAACCATCACTACTTGCAAATGACATGATATTATATAGGGAAACCCTAAAGAGTCCACCAAAAGACTGTTAGAAATAATAAATGGACTCAGTAAAGATTCAGGATACAAAATTAACATACAAAAATAAGTAGCATATCTATACACTAATAATGAACTAGCAGAAAAACAATCAATCCATTTACAATAGCAGTAAAAATAATAAAATAATTAGGAATAAGTTTAAGGAGGTGAGAGAGCTCTGCTAGGCAAACTATAAACCATTGATACAAGAAATCAAAGATGCAAATATGGAAAGTTACCCCATACTCATGGATTGGAAGGATTACTACCACTAAAACATCCATATTACTAAAAGCCATCTAGAGGTTCAATGCAATCCATAGCTAGATTACAATGGGATTTTTATAGAAGTAGGAAAAATACTCCTAAAATTTATATGGAACCACAAAAGACCCCAAGTAGACAGAGAAATCCTGAGAAAGAATAATGAAGTTCGAGGCATCACACTCCCTGATTTCAAACTATATTACAAAGTTACAGTCATCAAAACAATACAGTATGACATTTGCAATGATGTGGATGGAACTAGAAGGTATTACGCAAAGCAAAATAAGGCAATCAGAGAAAAACAATTATATGATATCACTCATATGTGGAATTTAAGAAACAAAACAGAAGGTCATAGGGGAAGAGAATAAAAAAATAAAACAAGATAAAACCAGTGAGACAATTCACGAGAGATCTTTAATCATAGGAAACAAACTGAGGGTTACTGGAGGAGAGAGGGTGGAGGGATGGATTAATTGGGCCATCGACACTGAGGAGGGCATATGATGCAATGAGTACTGGGTATTATATAAGACTGAAGAATCACAGACCTCTACCTCTGAATCCAATAATACATTATATGTTAATTAATTGAATTTAAGTTTAAAAACCATATGGTAATGACATAAAATAGACAAATAGACCAATGGAACAGAATCAAGAACCCAGAAATCAACCCAAGCATATATCATCAACTAATATTTGACAAGGAAGCCAAGAGCACATTGAGAAAGACAGTCTCTTCAATAAATGGTGTGGGGAAAACTGGAGAGCTCCAGGCAAAAGAATGAAACTGGACCACTATCTTACACCTTACAAAAATTAACTCAAAATGGGTCAAAGATTTGAACATGAGGCAAAATCATAAAACTTCTGGAAGAAAATATAGGAATAAACTTCCTTGACATTGGTCCTGGCAATGATTTTTTGGATTTGATGCCAAAAGCAAAGGCAACAAAAGCAAAAATAAAACATGAGGACTACATCAAACTAAAAAGATCTACACTGAGAGGAAACCATTAAGAAAAACAAAAAGAAAGCCTACAGAATGAGAGAAAACATTAGCAAATCATATATCTAATATAGGATTAATATCCAAAATATATAAAGAACTCATATAACTCAACAGCAAAACAAACAAAGAGGCAAACAAGAAATCCAATTAAAAAATGCGCAGAGGACCTGAATAAACATTTTCACAAAGAAGTTATAAGAAGGTTATCAGGTACATGAAATGTACTCAACATCACTAATCATCAGGGAAATGGAAATGAAAATCACAGTAAGACATCACCTCACACCTGTAAGAATGGCCATCACCAAAAAGACAAAAAATAGCAAGTGTTGGCAAGTATATGGAGAAAAGGAAACACTTGTGCACCATTGGTGGGAAAATAAATTGGTATAGCCACTATGGAAACCAATATGGAAGCTCCTCAAAAAGTTAAAAATAGAACTTAGCATAGGATTCAGCAGTTCCACTTCTGGGTATTTATCTGAAGAAAAGGAAAACACTAACTTGAAAAGATGTGTGCACCCCCATGTTATCATAGCAGCATTACGGGCACAGCCAAGGCATGGAAACATCCCGAGTGTCCATCCGTAGATGAATGAATAGTTGTGGTATAAGAGAACAAAAAACTGATGATTGCTAGAGGGAAGGGGGTGGGGAGTTGGGCACAATAGGGGAAGAGGAGAGGGAGATCCAGGCTTCCAGTAATGGAAAATGGGTAACTCACAGGAATAAAAAGCACAGTATAAGGAATATAGTTAAAGATATTGTAATAGTGATGTATGGGGACAGATGGTAGCTACACTTGTGGTGAACATAGCATAACATATAAACTTATTGAATTGCTATGTTATATACCTGAAACTAAGTAACATTATGTGTCAACTATACTCAAAAAAAAAAAAAAAAGACAGAAAGAAGTCCCTATGTCTCTCTCTGTGTGTATATATTTACATACAACTTCTATAACAATAAACATTTTCTATATATATCCATATGAGAAGATGGATATTAGTTGAACCTATTATGGTAATCATTTCACAGTATATGTATATCAAATCATAATGTTCTACACCTTAAACTTATATAGTGTTGTACATCAATTTTCTTTCTTTCTTCTTCTTCTTCTTCTTCTTCTTTTTAAAGATTTTATTTATTTACCAAAGAGAGAACAAGAGAGCATGCATGCACAAGCAGGGGGGAGGGGCAGGCAGAGGGAGAAGCAGCCTCCCTGCTGAGCAGGGAGCCTGATGTGGGACTCAATCCCAGAACCCTGGGATCATGACTTGAGCCGAAGGCAGATGCTTAACTGACTGAGCCTATCCCCGTGTCAATTATTTCTTAATAAAATGGAAAAGCCCTAACATTTATAACTTCTTTACAAAATTATATTATCAGAACTGATTTTTTTCCCCTCAGTCTACAACTTAGGGCTGTGCAAAATAAGTCAAATCTATAGAAGCTTTTCTTGCTTGCTAAAGAATGCAAATAGAAAAATTTAATGTTGAGATTAAAAATGTAAATATAGATTCTTCACTTACATTCACTTTACTTTGTTTTAAGAGAATATTTATATCATAAAATAATATAATCTGGACTCTGGAAAAAAAAAGAGGAAGGAAATATGTCATGATTTCTTGTATTATCTTCACATTCACAGTGTTTTCCTATCAAACTAAAAACCTCTTGTTTTTGTGTAAACCACCTGAAATTATATTTATTTACTTATTTTTAAGGATTTTATTGATTTATTTGAGAGAGCAAGAGTGCATGAATGGGGGGAGCAGCAGAGGGGGAGGGGAAGGAAGAATCCTAAGCAGACTCATTACTGAACCTGGAGCCCAACATGGGGTTTGATCTCATGACCCTAAGATCATGACCTGAGTTGAAACCAAGAGTCAGACATTCACCCAACTGAGCCACCTGGGTAGCCCTACATTTTTTATATCAAGATAGGCTATAAAGAAACAAATTCGGTTACTACAATAGAGCATGATATGTAGATCTAAACTTTCTGGTAGCAGGGATAATAGTGTAAACATGATAAAGCACATAGGTCTTGTGCCCAAGAAAGGGAGCCCCAGTTCCTCAAGAGAGACAATGATTTTCCAGGTACTGCATTCTAGAATAAAGTTCTCACATGGGCCCATGTATGGGAGATGTTGAACAACAAAATGAGCAGTGATCTCGATAATTTTACATCAGAGAGAGAAGCAGCATTTTAAAGAAACCATAACAAAGTATAACACTAAGTAAAATTCAAAAACTGCTTTTTGTGGCCCAAATGTATAAACTTAAGATGACATCAATGAGAAGGCTAAAGCAATGAAGAGCATTTCCCACAGATTCTAGTGGTTTAACTAAGTCAGATGCGTTTGGGGGGAGGGTAGTTAGGGGAATTAAATTTCTCTTTTACTTTTGAAAAACCATATGGTGTACATATGCACATTGTAAAGAATTCAAGCAGTACCAAAAAAATTATCAGGTAAAAGAAGACTTTTTTTTTTTTTTTAAGATTTTATTTATTTGACAGAGAGAAACACAGCCAGAGAGGAAACACAAGCAGGGGGAGTGAGAGAGGGAGAAGCAGGCTTCCCGCTGAGCAGGGAGCCCGATGTGGGACTCGATCCCCGGTCTCCAGGATCATGACCTGAGCCGAAGGCAGTTGCTTAACCAACTGAGCCACCCAGGCGCCCCGACTTATCATTGTTAACCTTGTCCCCAGTTCCCCTCTCTACAAGTAATTAGTCACCAGTTTCTTTTATATTCCTCTAGTCATTGCTAATCAAATACCACACACAGACCTTTTTATTCCACACATGGTATTATTTGGCACCTTGTTTTTATTTTAACAATATACCAAGTATCATTCTACATCACTACATATACAACGATTGTATTTTTTTAAGGAGGCTTCGTGCTGAGCATTGGATTTGAATTCCTGACCCTGAGATGAAGAAGTGAACTGGGATCAAGAGTCAGACATCCAACCAACTGAGCCACCCAGGTGCCCCAAAACTATTGTTTCTTGATTTTCTCTATGGCTACATATTTTAGTGAATAATGCATCATAATATAACTGGTTTCCTTTTTTTTTTTTAAGATTTTATTTATTTATTTGACAGAGAGAGAGTGAGCGCACAAGCAGGGGGAGTGGGAGAGGGAGAAGCAGGCTCTCCCATGAGCAGGGAACCCAATGTGGGGCTCAATCCCAAGACTCTGGAATCATGACCTGAGGCAAAGGCAGAGGCTTAACCGACTGAGCCACCCAGGCACCCCGACTGGTTCTCTATTGATTGTCACGTCAGTTCAGACTTTGTCACAGATTGTAATATATATATCCTTGGAGAGCAAGGCTGGGAAGATGGCAGAGTAGGGGGATCCTAAGCTTGCCTTGTCCCATGAATGCACCTAGATAACAGCCATATCAGTGCAACCAAACCACAAAACAGAAGGAAGACTGGCAGAGCAGACTTTCCACAGTTAATTGTAGAGAGGAGGCCACAATGAAAACAATAGGAGGGGCAGAGATACCGTTGGGAACCAAACTGCCAGTGAGGGAAGCATGAGGAAGGGAAAGAAGCCAGTTGAATACCAGGCAGCCCAGCTGTGAGGAAATTGCATGGGAAGGTAGGTTCTGTAACATTTGGCTTTGAAAACCAGTGGGACTTAACTATGTGAGTTTTTTCATAACCAGTGGGTCTTAATTCCAGGTACTTTAAAAATCAGCAAGCTTGCTTCCGGGAGAGCCAGAAAGCAATAGGAAACTGAGTTCTGGCCCTTAAAGAGACAGCATAATAAACCACCCACGAACTACAGCATAGAAGCATCAGTCTGAAAAGTGCTTGGGCTATACATGAAAAGATTTATTTAATAATCTCAGAATGCATGCTGGAGGAGCACGGATCTTTAGGAGACTTCTCTAAGAATAAAAAGAGCTTGCATGGATCATATCTCTCCTACTATCCCTCCCCCCCAATAGCTGGACACCTGCAGGAACCAGCATCTTCTGCCTACCTTGCTAACACCATGCATCCCACCCCTGCACTTTCATGTGAATCCACCCCATCCAGCCCATCCCACTGAGCAGGAGTTCCTTCAAAGTAGCTCCCTCCTCATTTCAGCCTGTAAGCAGCCCTGGCAGGGACCACGGACTCCAAAGTAACTCTTTACCTGGGGAGAGGGGAAGATATCCACACACACACCAGTTCAACTGCAGTCCAGCAGCTGAACCTCATAACTGGCAGTGCAGGGGGAGCGCCCTGCTGATCAGTGCTTCCGCAGCCCCAGCAGATGGACTGGAGGTAGATATCTGGTCTGACTGCTGGCCCCACCCACCAACAAAAGTTCCTCAAGGGCAACACAGGGAGAGAGCCCCCTGTTGTTCAGGGTCACTGCACCTCTGGCAGATGGACTGGGGGAAGGCATCTGGTCTGACTGCCAGTTCCACCTGTCAACAAAAGCCTCTCAGGGGCAATGCAAGGAGAGCACCTTGTAGTTCAGCAGGTGGACTGAGGGCAGGCATCTGGTCAGACTGCTGACACCACCCAACTGCAAGCCCATGGTGGCCCCAAACTGGCCCCTTAACAGCACAGAGTCTGAACACTGCCCATAACCGGGAAAGTAGGCCATTGAAGCTAACTGGACTGAAGGCAAATGTGGCTCAGCCACAAGAGTTGGGCATATGCAACCTACATAGGAGACAATCCTGACGTGCTTGGTTCTAGTGAAGGAGGTAAAAAGGCACTATAGGGCACCACAGGACCTCTTCTTCAAAAGACTACTACTGTCAAGATCAGGAATTAAAAATGACTTTTCTAATACATAAAATCAAACCAAGTAGTTAGATAATATGAGGAGATTGAAGAATGTGTCCCAAAGGAAAGACCAGAACAAAACCACAGGAAAAAAGCTCAATAAAATGAATATAAGCAGAATTCCTGATAGAGAATTTAAAGTTAATGATCATAAAGATACTTACTGTACTTGACTGAAGAGTGAAGGATCTCAGGGAGAACTTCAACAAAGAGATAGAAAACATAAAAAAGAACCAATCAGAGATGATGAACTTGATAACTGTAATGAAAAATACATCAGAGGAAATCAATAGTAGTTTACAGAAGGCAGGAAAATGGATCAGTAACTGGAAGACAGAGTAATGAAAAACAACCAAGCAAAAGAACAACAACAACAACAAGAATAATAAAAGATCAGAATAGGTTAAGAGAACTTAGCAACATTATTAAGTGTAATAACATTCACATGAAAGGGATCCCAGAAGAAAAAGAAAGGATTGCAGAAAATTTATTTGAAGAAATAATAGCTGAAAGCTTCCCTAATGTGGGAAAGCAAACAGACCTCCAGATCCAGGAAGTAGAGAGAATCCCCAGCATAATCAACCCAAGAAGGTCCACATCTAGACACATAATAATTAAAATGGCAAAAAGTAGTGACAAAGAGAGAATTTTAAAAGCAGCAAGAGAAAAGAAAATAGTTATTGTTAAATAGTCACCAGATACCCAAAATGGTGGTTGTGAGGCTAACTAGGACATGTGACCCTAGGTGAGCCCAACAATATAAACATTTCCCAGAACTTGTAGCTGGAAAGCACCCAACTGGCCCTGGCCAATTACAGAGCTATAAATTAGCTATAAATAGCACTGCGCTATCATGCATAATTAGCTACTCCCGCTTCTGTAAAAGAATAAGCTTACTGCTATTGCTTTGCTATTGAATGGAGACATGTCCACCAGATATGTTCTGTTCCTTTGGAGACATGCCCACCAGAATTTGTTTTGTTTCTTTGGAGACATGTCACCAGGATATGTTTTGTTTCTTTAAAAACCCAGAGCGCCCTAGGGTCAGGGCCCTCGCAGAGACCAGACTCTAGCGAGTGGTCATGGTCGCTGGCCAGCTATAATAAACCTCTCATTGCTTGACTCTTAATGGTGTTGGTGGTGATTCACTGAGCATGCCCTGTAACATTATAAGAGCAATAAAAGAAAGGGACAGAAAAGAACCACAAAAACAACTGGAAAACAAGTAACAAAATGCCATTAAATACATAACTACCAATAATCACTTTTTTTAAAAAAGATTTTATTCATTTATTTGAGAGAGAGAACACAAGTGGTGGAGGGGAGGGAGAGGGAGAAGAAGAGGCAGACTCCCAGCTGAGCAAGGAACCCAATGTGGAGCTCAATCCCAGGACCCAGGAGCATGACCTGAACCAAAGGCAGATGCTCAACTGATTGATCCACCCAGGTGCCCCTCAGTAATTACTTTGAATCTAAATGGACTGATTGCTCCAATCAAAAGATATAGGGTAACTGAATGGATATTAAAGCAAGACCCATCTATATGCTGCCTATCAGAGAATCACATTAGACCTAAAAACACATGCAGGTTGAAAGTAAAAGGATGGAAGAATATTTACCATGAAAATGGAAGTGAGAAGAAAGCTGGTGTAGCCATACTTATATTGGAAAAAACAGACTTTAAAACAAAGACTGTAATAAGACACACACACCCCCCTACATAATGATAAAGGGAATAATCCAACAGAAAGGTATTACAATTACAAATATGTACCCAATGTGAGAGCACCTAAATACATAAAACAACTTAGGAAATTGACAGTAATACAATAATGGTAGTAACATCCTACTTGTATCAATGGGTGGACCATCAATGGATAGAAAATCAGCAAGAAAATCATGGCTTTGAAGGACACATTGGACCAGATAAACATAACAGATATATTCAGAATATTTTATCCAAAAACAGTGGAATACACATTCTTTTTTTTTTCTTTTTTTTTTTTTAGATTTTATTTATTTATTTGAGAAAGAGTGTATGGGCACAAGTCAGGGAGGAGCAGAAGGAAAAGGAGAAGCAGACTCTTCGCCGAGAAGGGAGCCTGACAGGGGACTTGATCCCAGGACTCCAGGATTATGACCTAAGCCGAAGGCAGATGCCCAACCAACTGAGCCACCCAGGTGCCCCTACACATTCTTTTTAAGAACACATAGGTTTTTCTCCAAATTAGGTCACATGTTTAGCCACAAAACAAGTCCCAATAAATTCAACAGGACTGAAATCATACTCTTCATCTTTCTCAACCACAATGGTATAAAACTAGAAATTGATCACAATAAAAAATATGGAAATAACTCAAATATATGGACACTAAATAACATGCTACTAAACAATGAATGGGTCAGCCACAGAATCAAAGAATAAATTTTAAAAAGTACCTGGAGACAAACAAAAATGAAAACACAATGGTCCAAAATCTTTGGGCTATGGCAGCAAATTGGATAACTTACAAGAAAATGGATAAATGCCTGGAAGCATATAATCTTCCAAACATGAATCACAAAGAAATTTTAAAAATTGGAATAGACTGATGACTAGCAATGAAATTGAATCAGTAATAAAAATTCCCAACAAACAAAAGTCCAGGACCAGATGGCTTCAGAGGTAAATTCTACCAAAAATGTAAAGAAGAGTTAATACCCATTTCCCTCAAACTCTTCCCAAAAATACAAGAAGGAAAACCTCCATTTATAAATGCTCCAAATTTAGTAAAATACAAAGGAATAAACTTAACCAAGGAGGAGAAAGCTATGTACTCCAAAACTATAAAACACTGATGAAAGAAATTGAAGATGACCAAGCAAGATATTCCATGTTCATGAATAAGAAGAATTAATATTGTTAAAATGTCCATACTACCCAAAGCAATCTAAATATTATAATGGAATTCCCATCAAAATACCATCAACATTTTTCACAGAGCTAGAATGAATCATCTTAAAATCCATCAACCAATGAATGGATTAAGAAGTTGTGCTATATATGAACTATGGACTATTACTTGGCCATAAACAAGAAAAAAAACTTGCCATGTGCAACAATGTGGATGGACCTAATGGGGATAATGGTAACAGAAATAAGTCAGAGAAAAACAAATGTCATATGATTTCACTCATGCAGAATACAAGAAACGAAAGAAAGAAAGAAAGAAAGAAAGAAAGAAAGAAAGAAAGAAAGAAAGAAGGAAGGAAGGAAGGAAGGAAGGAAGGAAGGAAGGAAGGAAAGAAAGAAAGAAAGAAAGAAAGAAAGAAAGAAAGAAAGAAAGAAAGAAAAAGAGACAAAAAGAGACTTAAATACAGAGAATAAACTGGTGGTTGCCAGAAAGGAGGTGGGTAGGGGAATGGGTGAAATAAAGAGGATGAAGGGTACACTTACTATGATGGGCACTGAATTGGTGACTCACAATGTGTACGTGAAACTAACATAACACTGTATGTTAATTGTACTTGAATAAAAAAAATAAAGGTTTGAGGAACTGAAAAAAACCCCACTAAATAATAGTGTAATAAATATCCTTATATTCACATCTCTACTACTAGCAAGTGTGCAGGTATATCTGTAAGATAAATTCTTAGAAGTGGAATAATTGAATCAAAAGGTATATTTTAAGTCTCACTAAGTGTTAAAAGTTCATTTCTTTTTTTTTTTTAATTTATTTTTTTTATTGTTACTAAAATTTTTTTTCCCCAGTGTTTCAAGATTCATTCCCCATTCCCCACACCCAGTGCTCCACACTTTAGGTGTCCCCAGTACCCACCACCAGGCTCTCCCATCCCTCCACCCCCCTCCCTCCAAGTCCCTCAGTTTGTTTCTGTGTTCAAAATCTCTGTTGTTTCGTTTCCCTCCCTAGATTACCCTAGTTCCCATTTGCTTTCC
>PITA01033447.1:0-12755 GCA_004023965.1 Spilogale gracilis | reverse complement strand
GCCTGGATAAATGCAGCAGATACTGATTGTGTACTTGGCCAGTAGTTTGTTGAACAGCTTAAAAAGTTAGTTAAAAGGGGAGAATCATAAAACAAATCATGCACTCTTTTTTTGGAGGTTTTATTTATTTATTTGACAGAGACACAGAGAGAGAACACAAGCAGGGAAAGTGTGAGAGGGAGAGGCGGGCCTCCTGCCGAGCAGGGAGTTCAATGTGGGGCTCAATCCCGGGACCCTGGGATCATGACCTTAGCTGAAGGCAGATGCTTGACGACTGAGCCACCCAGGTGCCCCAAATCATGAACTTTTAAAGGATTTAGTGAACCCTAAAATTTCCCATGTACACCCATTCATCTTCAAATGTCAAACCAAGCTTTTTTCTTTGGGTAAGAGTCTAATGATGATAATCTGTAAAAATCACATCCATAAGTCATTTCTCTGATGTTCAGGTTTTGATACTTTAAACTGGAATAAAAATGTAATGACTGAAAAAAAATAAATAAATAAATAAACAGATTCTCTCCTCCCTCAAGTGAATTGTGGTTGAGGGGAATCCAAGACAAAGTAACTGAGTAGCACAAATACACACACATGCACGCGTGCAAACACACATACACACTCACAGCAAGGAAAGTAAAATTATAAATATGTGTATGTTTCTGTAATAAATCTTATTTCTAATAGATTTACTAAGGTATTCTCCTCAATTTCATTTAATCTACTGTGATATTACAAAATTAAGAATATGTCTACAAATATCTAATTGATAAAAGAGGAACAATAATTTTGAAGAGTATATGTATCCATATTATCCATAGCTGACCCAGTTGAATCTCCTTCCCAAATGTAGTTAAAAAAATACGTGACAACTCTTTGCAAGCTTTTCTTTTTCTTCAGATATCAGTAACAAAAGAAAACCACTATTTCCCAGAGCTTCTTGGGTTCCCTTACACTCGTAGAAAAAATAGACAATTACTGTGTAATGCAGTGGCCTCAAATGATTTCCCTAGTGCTTATTCATTCAAGGAAAATGTGTTGTGACCCTTGCCTTTAGAAATTAAAATGAATAATTGGAGAAATTATTATATAATTGAAGGTCATGGAACGTGTATTGGCAGTTTAACCATTGATAATTTCACCTGTCATTTACACCTCACAAACTCTCCAATGAACATTACGATCAAGTGAATTAAGTAACAATGATACAGGGTTTCTTGAGACGCTTAATAATGACACTAAGAACTTTCCAGTACAGAAGACAGAATTCACCAGGGGATAATTTAAGTATGATGAACTAATGGCTGAATTTCTGGATTTGCCCTTGCTATAGTGAAAGTTTTACACAGGGAAATGGGTCTAAATTTCATTTTTATTTAGTTTTTAGTGGGAGGAGAACCACATGAGAAGTTTTACCAAGAGGGCTTTAGGCTTTCACTGGACATTAATCAAGAATGAGGATCTGTGAGACTCTGCTTCTCCACTCTTTTTGTTGTAGGACAGATAAAAATACTGGTGACCATGTATCATGCTTACCTTTTACCTCTTCATTTATGATTACTCCTCACATTTTTCTTTCTCTAGTTATTACATATTAAAATATTACTACCCTTTTCTGAAAAAAGCCAAGATTGAGCACTGGCTCCCCAAAACCAATGCTTATGGTTGGACAGATTAACAAATTAATATTCATCATCAAGTGTAAAGAAAGCAGAAGGGATCTGGACCATTCTTGGCCATGGGTGGGTGGCAGAATAGAAAAAGGTGTAGTCCACAAAATATAGGCTCTGCACCCACGTCAGCCTGCAGTTGGCCTCAGTGGATTTCCCATGTGTGGCTCTAATGCCCCCTCACCAAGCGCTACAATCAGAAGCAGAGCTGTGGCCTGAAGGACTTGTCAGAACTTTGCCAAGAATCTAACTATGAAGGATGCTTCTTTCTGGGTTAATAAAGATGAGCAACAACTTATTCGGATCACACAATGTATTAGGGACATCATATTCACCAAGTCAGTAAATCCTAGTTACATATATAAATTTTATAAAATTTATATACTTATAAATATTTGTGTAATTTTTTTAAGACTTTATATCACAAGTAGGCAGAGAGGCAGGCAGAGAGAGAGGAGGAAGCAGGCTCCCTGCTGAGCAGAGAGCCCGACACAGGCCTCAATCCCAGGACCCTGAGATCATGACCTAAGCCAAAGGCAGGGGCTTTAACTTACTGAGTCACCCAGGTGCCCATATTTGTGTAATTTTTTATAAATTATATTGTTTATATTTTTATATTGTATCACTTTTTAAAATTTTTTTATTTATATTTTTTTACATTCTTCCAACATCCCCAGATGAACCAGCAGTCAATGGAGTAGATTTGGTCCTTGCTCCAAACAAGAGCAGCCTTCTCATTCAATAAAGTAAATAAAACTCATTACTTGGCATTATCAACACCCACTCTTAAGGATTTGGTAGATCACACCAAATTCAAATTTCTCAGGAATGAAAAGAAATCTAGTCCGACAGTACTTCAGCAGGAATGAAAAAGAAAGTTAGCTGGAATGAATGACAGTAGGAACTGTGTCAGGACCGAACAACACCTGCTATTAGGCCACTTTTGGGAAAGGAGGTACAGGGATTTTGTAATATTATTATTACCATTATTATAATAATATAGCAATAAAAGCAATAACAACTACTATTATACATGTTCACATCTATAGGGTACTTACCATGTGCCAGGTATTGCTCTGACAGATTTAAGTAAATTGATTCATTTAATTCTCACAACAGCTCTAGCAGTATTCGCCCCATTTCTTAAGTGAGACACAAAGTCACAGAGCCAGCAGGAAGGTGGAACAGGGTTTAATTCTCAGGCAGCCTGAATTCTCAACATATGCTCCTAATTATGAAGACTATGTCCCCTAGAGAAGCCCCTTAGTCATAGATGGTATTTCCAGGATAGAACACAGAGGCCTAATTCTTATTACTTATTCCTTCCATCACCTATCATATGCTGTTTGAAGAAACAAAATGAACCTCTTAAATTCCCAGGGAATGAGTCAATTTCTATGTTATTGAAGGTTTCTAGTGATAATCATTTGAATTATTACCTGTGCAACACCACAGAGAAGTCCAGTGTCAGAAAGTGTGCCTCTCAAGAGGAAGGGGCATACTTCAAAATAAGACTGAGGAAATCTAAAGAGAACTCAGGAATATGACTACAGTTTACGCCTTGTAGAAAGAAAAAGTTTGAAAGAAATCCTTTGCTCCAATTAAGTCTAAAATCACTTTTTATAATAGTATCATCTATTCTTTCAAATTTTGAGGGCCAGAAATAAAGGAATAAATATAAAGGAGTCCTTACTCAAATACAGAATTAACCTTAATGAGACAGCACTCTTACAAATGATGAAATTAAATCCAAATCAATTTCAAAGAAAAGAGCATGGGTAGTATGATGTTTGAATCTTTTGAGCTGTGTCCTTAACCTCATCTTTGAAGATTTTAGAAAACTAAAATAAGAGTGAATCTAGTTGCAGCTAACTCCAGAAAAAAAAAAAAAGAAGAAGAAAACTAATAAAATTACTAAGCCAGAATTTAGAACTCTTATCACTCAAAGGCACCATCTGAAAAGCATAATGAAGCATTCACATTTCTCTCAGAAGGCTTGAATCGCTTTAACTTCATTATGTTTAACATTTTTCTAACTCAAATCACAGCTATGTATCTTGCCACTGATCTTGGCTCAATATTCTCCCAGTAGTTCACTGCTAGTCAGGTCTGCACCTGCTTTCTGATTGCCTGCACCCATTTCCAAGTTGAAATCAATGAAACCCATTAGCATCTTCTCTACTCGGCACTTCAATTTTTGGATAGAAATGTATTATTAATGTAATCATCCTGGCAAGCCTGGTTTAGCACAGAAGTAAAATTGAAGGGTTCACGATAGAGAACGTTAATAAGAATACTTATTTAGTTGTAGTGAAATCTAAATAATTGAATGCATATTTGATACAAATTTTAAATTGAAATGGGTCACACCAAAGTAGAGGGTTATCATTGGAGAACAGAAATCCTTTATACCTTCAAAAGACAAAGTGTGATTACAACCATGTAGCGCTGCATTTATGATATGGAACAATGATCATTTATTTCTGCATCTAAAGATAACTGCTACTTCTTTCATGTTTTTACTATGCTGAGAATTTTCAATGAATAAAGAAATCCTTCTTCTCTGAGTCAGGTAAAGACAGTGTAGACTCTTGTACTTCTTCTACCTCAGAGAAGTTTGAATCACTGGAAGCCAGTTAACAACTTTACTTGGTAAAATGCAAAGATCCTCAAGAGAAAAAAAATCAGCGAAGGTATTGATGAATTGACCCATTGTCAAAAAAAAAAAAAAAAAGGAAAGAAGAATATTAATGTCACAATTAACAGTTAGAAGATCCTTGGTTAGTTTGTTATTCAATTTTCCTCACCAAGAACCCTCTGCTACTTGAAGATTGATGTTCACTTTCCTTACAGTTTGTCTTAATAACTATTAATAGGATATTATAATTAAATTTATAAATTTCCAACATGCACCATCCTGTTTCAGCAATTCACTTTCTTTATTCCAGGCACTTACAATCTAAAATCCACCAAAGCAGACATCATACAGGAATAGCAACAGAAATGTATTAATGCAATAACAACATAAGCAGCTGCCTACATACAGTGAGCATGCCAGAATGAAGAGCCATATCTTGGGAAAAATGTTTTTAAGTTATGTTATGGCGGGTGGGGGGGAATTCAATCAGAATCACTTTACTTAAATTTGAGAAACATACATAGCTTCTGATTGCATTGGCAATCTGAGGCTAGAGAGTAATGGTTTGATACAGGAATCCACTCCACATATATAAAGCCCCTGCTTTTTATTAAAACAGTGCACTTCTCCACTCATAAATTTATGGCAAGTCCTCCTAATAAGCCTCATGTTTTTGGTTTTTTCAATCATCTGCCTGTATTTCCTCTCCTATACAAACTATCAGTAGTTTGCCTAAAAAATAGGAGTGCTCAAATCAAGTTAGATGCAGTAAGGATTAAAAGGATATATTTGTAGTAATTATGAGATCTAACTAATTAAGATTTGTGACTGATTCATTGTAATCCATAGTAACTAAGAAAGATACAAACTGAAGCCATAAGCTTTTCATGTAAAAAGAGATTAAGAGCGTAATGTACAAGGAAGTCCAGGCAAAACCTTAAATGCAGTAGTTGATCATTTTAGCAACGGCATTTCAGTAGTATTTGGCAACAGAACTTGAAGTATATTCAGATTTTGTGGGACATAAAAATTAACCAATTTTAGAGTACTCTTTGAGAGAAAAATATTATGACTACAAAATTGCATAGGCCCCTTCTATATAGAGAATATATCTGAGAGATACCCAATGGGAAAAATACTTGGAAGAGTGTTACAGTAGTGTGCCTAAAAAATAGGAGTGCTCAAATCAAGTTAGATGCAGTGAGGATTAAAAGGATATATTTGTAGTAATTATGAGATCTAACTAATTAAGATTTGTGACTGATTCATTGTAATTAATTCATTGTTCACCTGAGCAAGAAGGTGGAATCAAGTATGATAGGAGGTCTCTAGTTTGGGTGAATTACTAGACAATGCATTCCTCCAACTGACATAAAGAAAACAGAAGAATCTGACTAAGAGGATGATGGTTTCAGTCTGGGCCTCATAAGATGCCCAGAAGGATTTCCAGCAGGATTTTCATGCTTGAAATTCCAGTGAGGGGTCTGAACTAGAGACAGAGATTTGGCAGCCATCAGCATCTTCTTGTACTCTCAAATAGAAACATGATGCAGTTCACATATGAAATTCAAAATTTTCTACTAGCTACATTTTTTAAAAGTTATAACATATTGATAACAAATAAAGTTATATTTTATTTTACCAACGTATCCAAAATATTTTTCCAGCATATGGCACTAGTTATATTTCAACTGCTAAGTAGCCATATGTGACTAGTGGCTACTGTATTGTGCACTGCAGAACGGGGGTGGTTGAAGACTTGAAAATGTGTGTGTTCCATGGAGAGTATAAACTGAGTAAAAGGGAGGACCAGAACTGGAGCCCTGGATAATGCCAAAGGAGATAAGAAAACAGCCTACAACTCAGATGAGAAGGAACTTTCAAAATCCACAATAACTAGGAAAGATACAAACTGAAGCCATAAGCTTTTCATGTAAAAAGAGATTAAGAGCGTAATGTACAAGGAAGTCCAGGCAAAACCTTAAATGCAGTAGTTGATGATCATTTTAGCAACGGCATTTCAGTAGTATTTGGCAACAGAACTTGAGGCATATTCAGATTTTGTGGGACATAAAAATTAACCAATTTTAGAGTACTATTTGAGAGAAAAATATTATGACTACAAAATTGCATAGGCCCCTTCTAAAGGCCTGGGAACAGGCTCATACAAATGAAGGACCTTGATACTGAGGCTTTGGTAGTTTCGCAGAAAATCTCCCTTCAAACGGATGTAAAGTTTTAGTGGAAGGTAAGAACATGGCAACTTTTTCAAACGTATTTTAAGAAATGGAAGAAAAGAAACTGCATGGTAACCACAGGTATATTCTGGTGAATATGAAGTTTCAGACAGAGGGCCAAGCAGCACACAGTGTAACATGAGCTAAAAGAGGTGAGAGGGTAGGGACGCCAGAGAAGCAAGAATGAAGCTAAAAGTGCAGCTTCCTGTCATTGAAAGGCAGTCCATGCTCGCTCCTTTGCAGAATGTACTCTTGGATATTCCCAACATAAAAGAACTCCCTGCTCAGCAGGTAGGCAGGTAGCCTGCTTCTCCCTCTCTCACTCCCCCTGCTTGTGTTCCCTCTTTAGCTGTGTTTCTGACAAATAAATAAATAAAATCTTAAAAAAAAAGAACTCTAAGTGCTAGCTTCTCTTTCCAAGTAATTTAGATTGTGCAGAGTTCCTTCGAGTTTAAATGTCTTTAATGTCTAATCCTTTAATGTTTCATTTAAAGACTCTCATTTAAAGAAAGCACAGGTATCTAAGATTCTGTCAGCCTTTACCCCACGCTCCTCATCATGTCTGGCCCATGTAACTTTTCTACCACCCTTTCATATTTACTTAGTTTTCAGAGTTCATTAAAACAAAATGAGATAAAAGAAAATATTCTGTGCTTTTCCAATAGTAAATATAGGCTTATATCATCTAACTCTTTTGCAATATTTATTCTCAGAATAAAGTCATGGATCATAATTCTGTATAATTTAAAAAATTGCCCAAGGGTAACCATCTACAAATTTCTGAGTAAAGCTTTTGGGGACTCCCATGTGAAAATGAATGAAAGATTAAAAATGAAGATTCTTTAGTTTCAAAAATAAAGCGTTCATTTAGACTAGGTCTTTTGCCATATGGGGCCACCTGGCTGCTTACAGGAAAATCTTATCACCATGACTACTGAGCTCAAGCTTTCCATAACGTCTTTGGGATTCTTATGACATCCCCCAAAATAAACTGTTAAGGCTACACTTTCCAATAAACTATTCCTATACAAAAATAGAAAAAGCGATTATCAGATTGTCCTTCCATGAACTAGAGAAATAACTTACGCAGAGCACAGACGTCAGAACACAGGCTCCTTCACCTGAATCAGAATGGCCATGGACTGCTCGAAATTTTTTTTTTTTAAAGGTTTTATTTATTTGACAGAGAGAAACACAGCCAAAGAGGGAACACAAGCAGGGGGAGTGAGAGAGGGAGCAGCAGGCTTCCTGCCGAGCAGGGAGCCAGATGTGGGGCTCGATCCCGGGTCTCTGATATCATGACCTGAGCCGAAGGCAGTCGCTTAACCAACTGAGCCACCCAGGTGCCCCGACTGCTCGAAATTTTAACAGTATTTTAACACTAATGAGAAAGTTAAAAAAAAAAGAAACAATATTACAAAAACACTTCAGAGTATATGTAACAATTATATAGAGATGAACCTATGCAGGCTTCAACCACTAGGAAACAGGAATCAATATTTTTTTCTTAATAAATGAGGGGAAAAGTGGTTCAGAGAAGCAAATAACTTGTCTCAGTTTTAGAACGAGGAGGATAACAGAATAAAAAATCTACTAGCTCACTCACTCATTCATTCATTCATTCATTTGCCGGTACCATGCACTGAATTCCAATGAAGAGGATATGTCTGCTTTTACAGGAAGGCTAATAAGGCAATGCATATGACTTTACAGCCACTGACACACAGAGTGAAACTTATTAATAGCAAAAGTGATCTTCATCTTCAAAGTGACCAGCTTACTCATTTAAAAAAAAAAAAAGAAAAAGAAAAAAGGACAAGGCACCTGGGTGGCTCAGTTGGTTAAGCGACTGCCTTCAGCTCAGGTCATGATCCCGAATACCCGGGATCAAGCTCCACATTGTGCTGCCTGCTCAGTGGATATTCCCAACATAAAAGAACTCCCTGCTCAGCAGGTAGGCAGGTAGCCTTCTTCTCCCTCTCTCACTCCCACTGCTTGTGTTCCCTCTCTGGCTATGTTTCCCTCTGTCAAATAAATAAAATCTTTTAAAAATTTTTTTAAATAAATAAATAAATAAATAAATAAGGTCAAATGATAGCACATATATTTTTATCTTATTCTCCCTCATGTGCATTTGTTAGGTTGCAGGTTTTGTCACTCTCCCTTTTAATACATTCAGGCATTTGGTCTTCAGAATGTTACAGCTCATTAACACAGAATTTTCAGAAATCCTAAGAGAATAATTAATGGAATAGGATCCTTTGCTATCTCATATACATTTTTAATTTGACATTCACTGAACAGTAAAATTATTATAGCCCCACCAGTTGCGACATGTATTACCTAGGTAAGTCTAACCAAGAAAAACATATCAAAGTGAGTGCACTGGGTAAATTATAGTTTTCACTCATCACAGAAGGCCCCGGATCAAAGCAAAATTAATTCCATTATCATGTGCTTTTCAAAGTGAAATTGGAAATAAGGCTTAAATAACAGTGGAAGCAAGACAAGAGAACAGTCACAAGTAAACAATGTGAATGATACTAATTCTTAACCAAATGCCAAATACATCTGAAATTATTTGGAATCATGGTAATAAAAAAGGGGGAGGGAGAGATTTTTCTAATCAATTGTACATAAATGCCAATACAAAGCCCTCTTTCTAGGTATATCTCATATTAGTCTATAGCCAGCTAGTGTTTATTCTATTATAATGGCCAAATACCTTATGCCTTGCTTTTTTAATCTTCCAAATGGAAGAAACTGCTCTTCCAAGGAATGCTATTCCTGAGGAGACCAGAAGGGGTGCTATGGAGCTCTCCCCTCCATCTTACCACCCAGCTGCTCTGTGGTATGGGTCATTGAGTTCTGTGATTCAGTATCACTGCAGAATGTTAACCATTTTGAATTCTTTAGTTGTCTCATTCATGGAAAGGAGAATCGACCAAAGGTATATGGGAGTCACAAAGGCCTTCCTGGTAAAAGAAACATGCTTTTTTGGTTTATTTGCATTTTAATGCTACTCAATATAACTTTCCTCATGATGAGAACAGGGCTTTTATGGCAGCAGCATTTTTTCAAGAGAGCATCTTGATCCCTGCTCTTAACAATTTGGGATAAATATCTACTACAGTCTCCACTCTGGATCTCACCTAGGTCTGGACTGTCTTTTCAAAATAGCTCCTTTGTTATAGAAAGGAAATGGACTTAAGTCACACTGCTTCCTGGGATTCATTTTCAAAAATTGTCCGTTTACTATGACAAAAATAATCTGTTCAAATACTAAATTATGTCTTCCCTTGTAATTCCTTATTTGGGAGATTTGGACTGGCCCACTAAAAGTAATTTTGAGAAGACCTGGGGTGGGGAAAGATGATTTCTGAGACTAGGATGGGGAGAAAGGCTGGAGACTGGCACCTTGTTCCCCACTAAGGAGGTGTCTGGTCCTAGCAGGGGAACTGCTGTGTGGAACACAAAAGGAGAGGAGGAACTAGTTACCATGGCTCCTGGATTCTCAACTTTGCTTAAGATCCCCAGGCTCAAACTGCAGAAGGGAATTAATGGAGAGATGACTGCAAGGAAACATCTGGTCTAAAAACATGGGTATCCCTTGAATCACTACCCCTGGACTAATGGCCAGTAACAAAAGGGCCCACAGCATTGTCTTGCTGGAGTGCAAAACCTTGGAACTCTGCAAAACTGTGGAAGAAGGAAAGCATATGAAATTTTTAAATGAGCTTGAATTTCCCACTTGTCACTGCATTCCACAAATTGGAATTCTTCTAATTTCAGAACATAAAAGGGGCACCTGGGTGGCTCAGTCCTTAAGCAGCTGCCTTCGGCTCAGGTCATGATACCGGAGACCTGGGATCAAACCCGCATTGGGCTCCCTGCTTGGTAGGAGGCCTGCTTCTCCCTCTCTCACTTCCCCTGCTTGTGTTACCTCCCTGGCTGTGTTTTTCTCTGTCAAATAAATAAATAAAATCTTTAAAAAGAAAAGAATATGAAGAAATGTAGTATCTTCACTACCCTTAAGTTTATGGAGGGTGACTCAGAATAGCTATAGACTTTCATATTTTCCTGAGTCTATCAAATACTTGCCATGTTAAGCCCTCTTACCATTCTAACTTCACAGAAGATTAAGGCAGTGATTTTATGGGTCAAGTGAAAGTGCATTTTTCATTTCACAGTATCATTCTTATGGACACTAGTATGCTACAACTTATATTTGACATAAACCTGGCAAATGTTTCAACATTGAGATTTGAGGGATTTACAACGCAATATATTGCATTTGATTCAGTTATGTGTGAAAATCACAGGAAAATGCTTCTAAACCTCTCAACTGAACCAAATTTGACTGTGATGCTAACTAAAAAGCAGCTTCTAACCAATGAGGCTATTACAAGACTCAAAAAGGAAAGGAGCATCTGCTTGTACAAATAAATGATACATGTGAACAGAAATATTTTGCCAACAGATGAGAAGATAGTAAATATCTGCTTCATAATGTGCCTCAAACAATAAAAAATTACCATTTGCACAGTCTACAAAAGGTTAAGAATGTGGATTATAGAGCCTGCATTTGAAAAAAGAGCCACCTTCAGAGACTCTGTCATTCAGTATAACTCAGAATGGAATTCCAAAACTATCATAGCTCATCATACTGCCAAACATCAATATTCTTAATAATTCATATAAAAGCAAAGCTCATAAACTGTGTCTTGTTCCAGAGAAAAATGCCTCGGGACCTGAAATATGTAGTTAGCTGAAAAGATTTAACCAGATCCTAGCTTTGCCACTTACCAGCTCCAGGACCTTTGCCAAGTGTAGGAACCCTTTCTATACCTCAGTTTCTGCTCCTACAAAATAGGGACAATGACAATGTCTACATTTTAAGATTATTTTGAAATTGACATAAGAAGTATGTCAGGGGCACCTGGGTGGCTCAGTGGGTTAAAGTCTCTGCCTTCAGATCAGGTCATGATCTCAGCAACCTGAGATCGAGGGGCGCATCAGGCTCTCTGCTCAGCAGGGAGCCTGCTTCCTCCTCTCTCTCTCTCTGCCTGCCTCTCTGCCTGCCTGTGATCTCTCTCTCTCTGTGTGTCAAATAAATAAGTAAAATCTTTAAAAAAAAAAAAAAGAAAAGAAAAGAAAGAAAGTATGTCAGGCACTGTGCTGAAACTGCTCCCAAAATATGTTAAAGAGTGTTGTTGCTAGTGCTAGTGCTACATTACTCATAAAAAGCTGCATATGAGAGATGCCTGGCTGGTTCAGTCAGTGGAGCATGTGACTTGATCTCCTGGTTGTGGGTTCGAGCCCTATGCTGGGCATAAAGATTCCTTAAAAATAAAATCTTAAAAAACAAAAAAGCCACAAATGAAAACTCTAAGGTGGCTCTATTTTCTGTGTGTCAACAATGCATTCAACAAGTATTTTTAAAGCACCGACGATGCAAATATATAAGGAATCCAGCAGCAACTAGGAAGTCAAGCTCCCTCGTCCTGGATCTTTCGTTCTAGTGGGGGAATGGAGAATGATGAACAATAGATATACAAGCAAACAGAGACAGCATTCTGCTAATACATGATTTGTTATGTATTAATATAAAGTTATGTAAAAAATAAAGCTGACGTGAATGAGTGACAGGGAGGGCTGCTTTCATTTGGGGTGAAGAAAGAAGCCTGAAAAATAAATATTTGATTTCCACAAAGCAGGGAGCTACCTGCCTAGAGAAGATCTGGGTCAGCAGTTTCTGGGGAAGAGAATATTAAGTTCAGAGGCCCTAAGGCATAAAGGAGCCCCAGGGACCTTTGAAAGAGCCTCTCTCCCAGAATTATTCTAACAGGAGAGTAGTTATGAGCAGAAACTGCTTTTTTATATGCAACATAAATCTTCAGTGGGAAGTTTCTGCCTCTTGTTGCTGTATGTTGAGCCAGGAGGCGTCTCAGTCGAGAACCTCCATCCCTTGGCACAGACTTTCTTTATTGCAGTGGAGTGTGCAAACTGGGCCACCATGTTTGTTTATTCTATTCCCAACCTCTGCAATGATCTCACCTTGCCAATGGTTAATATGTTGTTTTTCTTCCCATCATGATATGCACCCATCATACTTCAGTCTAGGAAATTATTGTTCTGGGTCTTTATCCAGCATATAATGGGGCAGAGTTTATTAAGTTTTCCCCAAAGTCAACTGTTAGAGATGATTGTCAG
>PITA01033446.1:0-12767 GCA_004023965.1 Spilogale gracilis | reverse complement strand
CTTCCCTCCCCCTCCCCCCGAACTTTCCCTCTCGCATGCTTTTCCCCTGCACCACGGATCGCCTCTCGGATGCCGCTTGCCTGGGAGCTGCGTTAGGAGCGAGCGGCGGCGGTGGCGGCGGTGGCGGCGGCGGCAGCTCGGGAGTGCTATGACCGGCAAACTCGCCGAGAAGCTGCCGGTGACCATGAGCAGTTTGCTAAACCAACTGCCTGACAATCTGTACCCCGAGGAGATCCCCAGCGCGCTCAACCTCTTCTCTGGCAGCAGCGACTCGGTAGCCCATTACAATCAGATGGCTACAGGTAAGGGCGGCGGGGAGGCGGCGAGGCAGCGAAGAAGGAAAGGGGGAGAGAGCAAGAGGAGGAGGGAACGAGCTAGCGATCTATGGATGGATGGATGGGTGGATGGATGGCTGAATAGATGGATGGATGGATGGATGGATAGCGAGATGGGGGGCGCGCTGGGAATTTTCCGGGGGGCGAGTTGCTTTTCCCACCCACTCCTCCCGCCCTCCCCGATCGGGAAGGCTCGGTTAGCGACGCCACGGTAGAGGCTTCGGTTCTCCCGGGTGGGGGCAGCCGCCGACCAGAGGGAGGTAGGTGCGAGCGGCTCTGGGGTTCTCCACTTAGGGGGCGCGATCGCCAGGCTGCGCGCAAGGCGTGGTGCTGTCGCCCCCTTTCCCGGGAGGAGCCCAGCGTCCCTTTCACCCGCGCTCTCCCCCCCCTTACTCCCTCAGCCTCCCACCCGGGATGGAGCCATGTGCGGCGTGGAGTCCCCGCGGTGGGAGAGGTACTGCGACGCTGCCTTTCGGGGCGTTCAGCAAAGCCGTGGGGGTGTGGGGACGGCGGGGAGAGGGAGAGGGTCCGCCCGCGCGGGGGCCGTCACGGGGGGCGATCCCCCGGCCGAGGAGCTTGGGAAGAGCGGCCACTCCCGCCGCGGAGACGCGGGCCGGTTTTCGGCCGCCCTGCACCCTTGCTCGCTGAGGCTGGGCTTTCCCCCCTCCGGCAGGAGCCGAAAGCTCCTTCAGGCCTGGCGAAGGCTGGGGCCCGGGAACGCGGCGGGAGAGCTCCCTTGGCGGGCAGAACCCCTCTACGCGCAGAGGACAAAGCGTCGGAGCGCTCCGGGTCAGCGACCCGGGCGTGGTGCGCACGGGGGGCTTCGTCGGGGCAGGAAAGGCGCGGCGTCCCGGCGCGGACAGGGCTCGGGGAAGAGGCCGAGTGACGTGCGCTGGAGAGGGAGAGCCCGGCGCGCTCTGGGTCTGAAACTACCTGTAGCTGCAGCTACCTGCCCGCCCCACCTCGGAAACAACAACAATGCTGCTCGCGTGCGCGCGTGTGTGCGTGCGTGTGATACGTGAGTGTGTGCGCGGCGTGTGCGGTGTGTGTGCAGCAGCCGCTCCACACCCCGATCCGTAGTATTTTGCTGTATCCAGGTTGCGCCCGGGAGCGCGGCACCGCCCGCTTTGCGCCCGGGCGCAGCTTTCCTCCCACCCCACGCGCCGTTCCCTCCACCCGGCCGCACCCTCCACACCTGGGCGAGGACCGGGGCGCCCCGGCCCGGGAGCCGGCTCGGCTTCACTCACCACCTCCCCTCTCTCCCCCGCTCTCCGCAGAGAATGTGATGGACATCGGTCTGACCAACGAGAAGCCCAACCCGGAACTCTCTTATTCGGGCTCCTTCCAGCCTGCCCCCGGCAACAAGACCGTGACCTACTTGGGAAAGTTCGCCTTCGACTCCCCTTCCAACTGGTGTCAGGACAACATCATTAGCCTCATGAGCGCCGGCATCTTGGGGGTGCCCCCGGCCTCAGGGGCACTCAGCACGCAGACCTCCACGGCCAGCATGGTGCAGCCACCGCAGGGCGACGTGGAGGCCATGTATCCGGCGCTGCCCCCCTATTCTAACTGCAGTGATCTCTACTCGGAGCCTGTGTCTTTCCACGACCCCCAGAGCAATCCCGGGCTCGCCTATTCTCCCCAGGATTACCAATCGGCCAAGCCGGCCTTGGACAGCAATCTCTTCCCCATGATTCCTGACTACAACCTATACCATCACCCTAACGACATGGGCTCCATTCCGGAGCACAAGCCCTTCCAGGGCATGGACCCCATCCGGGTCAACCCGCCCCCCATTACCCCTCTGGAGACCATCAAGGCATTCAAAGACAAGCAGATCCACCCGGGCTTTGGCAGCCTGCCCCAGCCGCCGCTCACGCTCAAGCCCATTCGGCCCCGCAAGTATCCCAACCGGCCCAGCAAGACCCCGCTCCACGAGCGACCCCACGCGTGCCCGGCGGAGGGCTGCGACCGCCGTTTCAGTCGCTCGGACGAGCTGACCCGGCACCTGCGCATCCACACGGGCCACAAGCCCTTCCAGTGCCGGATCTGCATGCGGAGCTTCAGCCGCAGCGACCACCTCACCACTCACATCCGCACGCACACGGGCGAGAAGCCCTTTGCCTGCGAGTTCTGCGGGCGCAAGTTTGCGCGCAGCGACGAGCGCAAGCGCCACGCCAAGATCCACCTCAAGCAAAAGGAGAAGAAGGCGGAGAAGGGGGGTGCGCCCTCTGCGTCCTCGGCGCCCCCCGTGTCCCTGGCCCCTGTGGTCACCACCTGCGCCTGAGGCTCGGGCCCCCAGATACCCACTTGTCCCCTGCAGTGTCTCCCGGCTGCTCGCCTGAAAGCAGCGGGAAAGCTAGGCACGGAGGCGCAGGGGCCGCGCCCTGGCCTCTCCATGGACGTAAGGTCCCTTGTTCCCCTTCGATGTCCCCCGTTTCCACCCTTTCACACCGGCCAACGGTCGGGGGCCAGGGCGGGAGGCGCCCTCCCTTCGCTGCCCCCCCTTAACCAAGGCGTGGGGGCGGAAAGGTGGCGTCCAGCCCGCTTTGTTCAGTTCGGATCGTCTTGATCCAGGGGCCGCTGGGCCGCGCCAAGGACCTGCGGGGGACTGAAGGCGGGGCCCGCCCACGCCTCGCCCGACCCAAGCACCTCACGGTTCCCCCACGTCTCCCTCGGTTCCCCCTCGAAGACCCGAGCGGGGGAGGGGGTAAGGAGCGCACCAAAGCGCAGAGCTCGCGGCCCGCCGCACGCACGCGCGCCTGCGTGCGGGGATGCGCGCGGGGGCGCGTGCTCGCGTGAGTGTTAAGTGTGGGGGTGCGCGCGCGTGTGCGTGTGTGCGTGTGTGTGTGTGTGTGTGTGTGTGTGTGTGTGTGTGAGACTTTTGAGCTGAACTGGGCTGTGTCCACCCCAAACTGTTCCCCACATCGGGTCCCCAGGCCGCCGGGGGACTGTCCCAGGCTGGGGGCCTGCACGTGGCGGGATGGGACGGTCTTCCATCTGCTCGGAAATAATGTTTCTTACAGAAATGCCTCGGACGCCGCCGCGGGGCTCCTACCGCCGTGTAGGGCCGGCCCCTCAGCACCCCTCCTCTCCCAGCTCTCCCCCTTAGGCCTCGGGGCGCTTTGCTCTGCGGGGAGAAGGAGCAGCCGTCTCTGAACCTGCCTTGTAACAGATCTGTTTCCTCGGCCCCACTCTCAAACCTGCGCGCCCCGAGTCCGCCCTGCGCCCCGCTCCCCCCGCCTCGCCCTTCTCCCATCTCGGTCTAAATCTTCTCCCAGAAGGGCAGGCCTCGACCAGCCACCGCATCTCCCCGTCTTTCTGTTTCCGCTCACTCATACCCATTTCTCCTCCCCCCCACTGCTGGGAAGGCAGGCGCAGTTTTCATCCTTTGGTAGAAGTCAAACCTATGTCTATGGTGTGTGTGTGTGTGTGTGTGTGTGTGTGTGTGTGTGTGTGTGTGTGTGTTCATGTGTACACACACACACTTAACACGCACACAACATATACTCTTAGCAAAATAAGATCTCTAAGGTACTTGGCTCGCCAGTGCAGGGCGCAGGAATAGAGAGAATTTGTAGCTTTAAATGATTTTATTTTTTATGAAAAATGTAATGAGATTATACCTACACAGGTGTGTGTATGCATATACACGGATGTATGAATGGATCCCTGCGTATTCACAGGTACACACATCTCTGTCCACATTTTCCTTAAAGATATGGGTATTTTTGCATTCATCCCTGTTGCTGAATGAGGCGTATCTTCTCCGCTCCCTAGTCTCACTTTCTCCCCGCCCTACCTCACCTCTTCTCAGGCACCCCCTCCTCCTAGCGCTTTCCCCACGCAGGGGTGACTCTTGAAGTGGAGTAGTAGGGACACTGCTCTCTGACGCGGCCTCCAGCGCGGTCTTGCCTGAATGTACTGTCCCCTCCTAGAGTTATTTCTCCTGTGGTCACTACGCTGCCCAGAGACAAGGAACAAAGGTCTGGAGTTTACAGAATGTCTGTTTTTAAAGTCACTTTATGCGTTTCCCACTTTTTTTTTTTTAAGAAAAAAAAAGCATCGGGGTTTTTTTTGTTTGTTTGTTTTTTGGGTTTGTTTTTTGTTTCCTTTGGTGGTGGATAAATAATAGTAAAAGGAGTCTAGTGAAAGGGAAAAAAAAATCAAAGAGCAGAGGAATTGTGAATTTCCAGGTACTTGGACTTTTTTGTAAAAGGAGAGAGAAGAGGATGAAGTTTGCCAAGAGGGCCCATATTTTTGCAGCTGAAGGGTAAAATCTTTCTTTGCAGAGACAGTATTTTGCTGAATACTTTTTATAATGTGATGATTATTAAAAACAAAAATTTTGGTCACTTCAAAGCTGGAAGGAGGAATCAAATATCCTTTAATATTTTTTCCTTGCTCCTTCTGGTTTATGCATGTCACTGCATGATAATCTGAGTTTTCCTTTGTTTTAATAAAACTGTTCTCAGACATTTAAGCTTAAACTAAGAGAAAAATAACTTTGTTGCCAAAAGGTTGTGCTATCCAGATTTTTTTTATATGTCTGCATGTTTAAAAAAAAAAACGACAAAAGAAAATGCACTCTAACTTATGTGAACTAAGAGAAAAAAATCAGGTTTTAAACAGGAAAACCTATGGGGAATGATATTTTTTGAAAGACTTTTGTATAAAGTTGAGTACTTAGAAAAAGACAAACCAGATGTAATATATTTTGTGGATGTTTTTATTTCTTGGATTTATAGTACCTTATACTAAGGTTAAAAAAAATATGCTTGATATTGTGAAAAGGTGAAATTCTTCACCAACATTTCATTTGCTCCTTTGTCACATTGTTATGCCAATATAATATAGTTCATGAAACAGCATTTTTAAAAACCGAAATATTGAAATGGTGTCATGTTGTACCATTTGCACTGTGAGCAAATGCCAATACAGTAAATATATCGTGTTTGCTGACAATCAGCCGGCCTGTAAATCTCCTTATTTTATTTCTTGCTTTCATAGGATAAAGTTTTGGTTTGGCCTGTTTTTTGTCTTGTTTTGTTTTTGGCTGAGGGTTGGTTTGGTAGCTTCTTAGGCCAGGGTTTGCTGTTCTTGCTCTGAGAACACAGGATTTGGCCTTATCAGGGGCTGGTCCGAATTTTGTGCAGGTTCTGGTGTTCCGGACCCGGTGCCGGGTGTTTACTGTGGCTCAGAGAGAAGAGGATTTTTCCTCCCCTCTGCTGGGAACCTCCGACTGCCAGAGACATGAGGCAAACAGATGAGATAAACTCAGGGGAATCAGAACTAGTGGCTGGAACCTTCTAGAACCCTTCTTCCTGGTTTCTAATGGTTGTTGAGGGTAGAGAGGCAGGGATCTTGTAGTGGATGAACAGTTGCCCTGGTGGTAACGGGGCACCAGAGCGAGACCCTACAGGAACCCTCCAGCCACACTGAGTAGTGCTGGTGCTACACATCTGAAGCCTGAAAAACAGGCGGAGACTTGAGAGAGGGTTCTTCAAGGTCGGCAAGATAACCAGAGAAATTGGAAGTTCTCTTGTGGTCAGGTAATCGGGAAAAATCAGATTTAAAAATTGTGGGACTTCAACCCCACCTGGACAGGACTCTCCAGGCCTCACTATTTGTAGTTGTCTGAGAAACAGGGTCTTGGCTGAAAAAAAAAAAAAAAAGAACTAACCCCTGACATCTTACTGGCTTGATCTCCCATAGAGGTGATGCTACCCCCTCTCTATGAGCTTTCTTCCCCAGAACCTTCCCCTCTCTTAACTGAGTTCATTAGTCAGCCCTAGAGTTTCTAGGTATCCTCCGCTTTCCTCGTGTGTCTTCGGCTCTGCTCAGCTTCCTTCATCTTCCTTATAATCCTTTATCCTCCTGCAGTTTGTTCTAGAATTGTCTTTGAGCAGATCAGTCCTTTTTCTCCCTTTTCTCCTGCCTGCCCTCTAAAACACTCAATTGGGCTTTTCTGTTATGTATTTTGCCTGTCGTCCGCCTCACTGAAGCCTGGGAGTAGGGGCTTCGTGTCTGCGTGATAGACGTAGGGCCACACAGCAACTGAGGGACAGTGTCTCGGGGTCGAAAGCAACCATACAGTGACAGAAATAGAATGCAGCACCCCACTCAGAAACTGCCCTTGCTGCCCCAGTCAGACCCATCACCCTGAAAAATGTGGGTGGTGTTTCTGGTTGGCTCCAGTTACCAAGAAGTTGAGGGCAGGCCCCGGTGGAGGTGGTGGGCTGTGGCCTTGTAAAAGAATGTTTTTGAAGTCTGAGATCAATAAAGAGAATGCTGTATGGAATCTTACATTTTCTCACCCACGCAATTCTAGGTCATGGGCTGCCATCTTGAATTCCCTTCTCTCACCTCATAAAACTTTCGAAATTCAAAACTGCAACTATAGCCACGAGGAAGTATCCCTTTTTAACAAAGGGAATCCAAGATGGCTGAAAAGTCCTAATGATTGAGGATATGATCCACCTCTTTGCTGAACCAGAATATATCGCTTCCAGATTTCTGTGTGTCTTTCAAATGCGCACTTATCAGAGAAGGATAGTGTCACTGGGTGTCTTCATAGTTCGCATCCGGCCCCACCTGCACCTTCTCCAATCGAATCAGGCCCTCAGAGTCACACTTTCGTCAACCGTGTGCTATGCTGCATGATTAATAAACTCACTTCCCATTGGTGCCGATTGCTCAACCCAGCCTGGTTCAACCACTGGGTTACTTGACAATATGGCGGCCCGCCTGGCTGGCGCTGCCCCCGTGTGGTGTAATCTCTGATTCATACTTTGTAGCTAGATAAGGCTGTCCCAGATAGCATCACCCCAGCAACCCAGCTTGCCTGGGTTTTGTAAATATGGGGAGAGGAAACTCAGCCCTCAAACTTAGGGATGAAATGGAGAGATGGTAGAGGAAAGGGTTGGCTGGAGCTATCATGAGAAGGAATCAGCGTAAGCTTGGCTGGGAGGAAAATCAGGCAGAGAAATATGGAAGAGGCTTAACTACGTCCGAAGCAACCTCTAAGGTTTTTAGGGGTGAATGAAAGGACTTCTCCTCTCTCCCTCTCTCCCTCCCTCTCTCTCTCATCTTGGGAGTGGCTTACTGGAGGTGATGACTCTTTACACAATCGTCCTCCATGAACCCCGGCTGGGTGCAAATGCGGGGATACTTCATGACAAGGGGGGCAAGGAGTGGCTCATTTTCTAAATGGTGGCGGTAGTGATGATGTAAGTGTGGGTCTATGTATCCTTCTCAAGTACATAAAGAGGACTAGCGAGGCGCATTCTGACAATAGCAAGGTGATGGCGTAGGGCCAGTCACTAGGGATCCCCTTTTACTAATCCAGAATTTGCCTGCCGTAATTGAGGGGTTGTGAGCTGCCTTCTCCTGGCCTCCGCCTGCTCCCCAGCTGTCATGGAATAATAGGCCTAACGAAAGCAGGAGGCCTCTGTGTGTCCCAAAGACTGGAAGTCCTACCCACTAAGTCTTAACACCTAGGGGGGAATGACTTTCTAGAAGGTGTAGTTTCAGTAGAGGTCATAATCCTTGATCTATCTCAAGTGGTTCTTTTTAGAAAACCCACTCTTTGTAGGGAGAGGAATGAGGTTTCCAGTGGAAGAGAAAAGGTCCATGTGACTCCTGGAGCCCCTTGGCTATCCCAGTCCCCGGGGCAAGGCCGCAAGCCGTCAGGTCGTCCGCAGTAGCCAGGGACAGGTGTGGCCTGGCCAGCTTCTCCCAGCATTCCAGCTCTTGGAACTTCACCCCTTGTTTTGCTCGAAGGTTCCTTTCTGCCCTTCCCTTATATTTTCCACAACTGGTCATTTGCACAGCCTCTGCGAGGACAGAGATGGCCGGGCCAAGGGCAGTGTGATGAGGGTTTCTCAACTTGCACTGAAGCCGCTGGCATGTCCGTGCCGGGCAGGAAGGGATCGGGCCCTGACTCCCCTGCCGAGGACCCTCGTTCCCCATCCACATCAGGCTGCCTCGTCTGGCGTCTGAAACTGGGACAGTCCCTGCCTCCGCCTCTGCCGGCCACCAGGAGTCCAGGGCTCCTCGGCCCTCTGACCTGGGCACGAGAACAGTATTTCTTGCCACACAGATGGCTGGCAGAGAGGTTTCTGCGGAACCTCAGTAAGGAGCAAAAGCAAAGAGAAGAGGGCCAAATGCTGCAAATAAGAATGAGAGAATCCAAGGTTCTAGATGGTGCTGGCTACTCAATGGAAACGCTTCAATGTGGAGGTTGGGTGGGAGTGGGACCACCTTGCGGTTTCTTTAATGTTGCCTCGCCCATGTCTTGGCCTTCTCTCCAGGAAGGCCCTCACATGTTCTCTTAGGACAAAGACGGGCCTCCCGTGGGTTACTGACAACCTCCTCTCCTCTCAGGGTCCCTGGGCAGAGGACAAAGATGGCACTCCCCTGGGCCTCAGGCCACCCACCCTGCGCCTACAGCGTCTCCTTCACGCGTTCTGGGGACGTCTGCGACTCCACAACCCTCCCATCCTCTCTCTGCCCAGCCATGTTCTCTGCCCCCTGCTCATTTTGCTTGGAGCACGATCGCCAAGTCCTTGGGGTTGGCTGTCCCCGTGAGGCCTGCCCAGGGCCGACAGCCATCTCTACTCAGGACTTCACGGCGGCGTCCTCACCCACACAGAGACAGCTGCTCTGTCCTGACCTGGGACCGCTGACTTGAGTCTTTGTTCGAGCGCACCACTGAGTTCCTAGTTATAGTCCTAGGGATGCTTCCACCGCCCGGCTCCCTGGGAGAAAAGAGACGTCTGACGCCACCGCGGAGGCCCGGGACACCCCAACCTCCAGAAGGGAAGTTCCACTGGCCTGTGCACCTGCCTGGTCTGCCGTGGCCGTCCCTCCCTGGGAGAGGCATCGGGTCCCTGCCTCCAGCCCAGGGAGAGAGATTAGTGACCAGAACACTGGGGCCTCCAAGCACGCTGCCTTCTTCTGCAGCACAGGCTGCAGGATTTCTAGCACTTTCTACTCCTCAGCATTTTGCTGCCCCCCTTCCCCCCTGTTGTCTGGATGCCTGAAGGTCTTCCATTCCTCCTTGTTCCCTTCTCCTCCCCACTTAGGAAGGTCAGGCCGTCTGAGGAGGAAGGCAGAAAAATTCGAGTGCCTGTGTGACGCCAGGGTACTAAGGAAAGTCTCCTCTGGGGCGCTTGTTCCTTGCTCAAGTGTCCATCTTGAAAACTAGGAGGTGGTTTGATAACCCAGCAGCTACTTGGCTTTGCCCTTGGGGCCCTGAGCCTGCTGGGGAGTCACCTCCTCCATCTGAATCTCGGCTCCGCCACTTGCTTGTGACGGGACCACTGACGGGTTTCTTAGTCTCCAAACCTTGCTTTCCGGCGGTCTTAGCTTGCCCTTGTCGTGGTGGACTTCCTAGAGGCCTATGTATATGGCCCCTGGTTCACCGCAGGGCTCTACAAATGTTACTTACTTTCCACGCCCCTTGCCCCGCCCCCTTGCCCCACCCTCCAAACACAGATGCAGGAAAGCAAGGTCCGGGTGCGCCAGAGATCCTACACCGGAGGTCGTACACCAGTTCAGATAGAGCCCCAGCAGCCTCCGGTGTTCAGCGCCCGCCCCCACTCCAGCCCTCCACGGGCATCTGTATTCTGAAAATGGATCGTCTCAACCACCGCCCCCTCCCCAGTGGGCCCAGAGGACACAGGCCGCTCTGCTCCAGCCTGCGGCCCGCTTTGCCGTTTCCTGGCGGGCTCCTGACCCCATCCCTGGGCCTCCTGCCTCTCTCACTTAGCTGGGTGGGTGTAGCACCTTCCTGATGCCGTATCATCTGCAAAGTTAATTAATGTGTCATTGGGCTGTTGCCTGCTTCCTGATCCTTATCAGGGATTTGAATAAAACGCTGCGGCCCCAGTTCTCCAGGTCTGTCCCTCTCCCTGGATCTGAGGCTTGTTCTTAGTCATCCACGCCTGACCTCAGCCTTCAACGACTTCTCAGCTTCGAGCCTGGGGGCTGATGGAACGGCCCCTGCTCAAGCCTAGTTTGGGAGAAGCAGCGCCATCCCGGGCTTTCCCAGCGGTGGTGTTCCAGGAGACGATCACAGACAGTGGGGCCCTAGCTCATCCTGTCCCTTTGATTGGGGGGGTCCCCCCTGCATTTGTAGAGTCATAGGGGACCTTAAGAGTCCAACACCCTCTTTTCCAGTTAAAAAAGGAGGCCTCCAGAGGTCCTGTGACTTTTCCAAGATCTCATCCAACAAAGGGAGAACCCGGGCTTCAGATGCAGCCTCTCGATGGAGGGCCCCGTGGAATGTACTCAGTACTATCTGTAAGGCACACAGCACCTTTCCATTCACAAAGCCTCCCTTGTCCAGGGCAGAGGCATGTACAAACATCTGCATGTTGGACTGTGATATGTGTTGCAGAGAGAAGCACAGCAGAGTGACTGGAATAAGGGTGCTGGGGGGCATCGCAGTCGAGGCGGTGGGGGCGGGGAGCGGTCCCAGGGCCTCATCGGGAGGGGCCTTTGTACAGAGGCAGGGAGTGCAGGAGGCCGCCCTGGGGACATCAGTGCAGGAAGGGCTAGCGCATGTAGGGCCCTGCTGGTGGCCTTCCGGACTCACTCGAGGAGCCCCATGAAGCCAGAGTGGCGAGGGACAAGTGCAGAAGGAGGTCAGGAAGAAGGGGAGAGAGCTGGACTTGTGCTGGGCTGCCGGCCCTCTCCCTGTGCCCAGGCTGCCTCTCTTCTCTGTTCTCAATGACCCTCCTCTGTCTCCACTTGGCTTCCGACCTCCCACCGCCCAGCTGTGCTCTTCTTAACCTTGCTCTCGGGTCCTCTCAGAGGCCGCGGATAATTCCCAAACCTCAGCATGGCTAAGGAGAGAAAGAACTTCCTCCTTCAAGAACCACAGCCCAAGAACCCTTTCTTTTTTTTTTTTTTTTTTTTTTAAAGATTTTATTTATTTGACAGAGAAAAATAGCCAGAGAGGGAACACAAGCAGGGGGAGTGAGAGAGGGAGAAGCAGGCTTCCCGCCGAGTGGAGACCCCGATGTGGGACTTGATCCCAGGTCTACAGGATCATGACCTGAGCCGAAGGCAGTCGCCCAACCAACTGAGCCCCCCAGGCGCCCCTCAAGAACCCCTTCTGTTCCTGCGGACATTTGCCTTGGTGTCGCGTCCCTAATGAGGCAGATGACCCCCCCCACTGCCCAGCCTCACAGTGGGGGTCTCCCTTGGCTTCACCAGAAATCACTCCTTGCAAAGCCAGCTTCCTCCTTTGTGGCTGGATTGGCCATGTTTCCTGCCTCAGCAAAGAGCTGGTGGGTGGCCGGGGTCCTCCGATACGGACGTATTCTCACCCGGGCCCCGAGCCGGGAATGCGTCAGATGGGACATTCCTCAAATCATTTGACTCACTAGAGCCCTTAGTGTGAGCTCAGTGTCCTGGGATTGTTGCACATCTTGGTGCTGTGGTTTCATCTCTGTAGACTTGTCTAAGCAATTGCATCTGAGAAAGAGAAATTCCTTCCCTCCGCCTTTCTCTGGCCTTCCATGTCATGTCTTTCCAGAAGCTCCCCACCCCCAGTCTCTGTCTTTCGATGGCAATTTGATACCATCAACCAGAGCTTCTCCCCTCTCATTCATTCAACCATTAATTTAGCAAAGCTGTACAAAGTCAGATCTGGGGCCCGTCTGTGGGGCCGGGGGGGGCACGTTCCACTCCAAAGACGAACACCAACAGGGCACACTGCTGCCCTCGAGTGCCCTCGAGGGTCCCCACGCTGTTGAGGGAGAGGCAGACCCATAAACGGCTGATTTCAACACACTGGGCCTGCTGTCATGGAGTGGTAGTCCCCCATAGAAAAACGCATAATCGGAGTCTGGTGGGAGGGGGGGAAGTCAAGTTTCAAGGGGAGGGAAACTTCCTGAAGCGTCTCCGAAAGGCCTCTTCCATGTGTCTCGACAATAATGAAACCAAGGTACTGCGAACTCACAGCGTGCCAAGTGCCGAGCTTAGGTCTGCGTGAAGGGTGCCGCGGGACTCTAGGTAGAGGGGGCCCACCCCAGGATGCCCTCCTGGGGCCCTGTGGAGCTGCTGGCTCTCTGGTCCTCCTCTGCGAGGACCTGGGC
This sequence comes from Spilogale gracilis, assembly GCA_004023965.1. Lineage (NCBI taxonomy): Eukaryota > Metazoa > Chordata > Mammalia > Carnivora > Mephitidae > Spilogale > Spilogale gracilis. The sequence continues at coordinate 325 of PITA01033446.1, read as the reverse complement.
CCCAGGAAAAAACAGAGTGGCCTGGCATGTCCGAAGTACGTCCCCCTGGCTGGGCGGAGGTTGCCCACTTCTCCGCGCTGCCTTCCGGCTGCTGCTTCTCCCTGCAGAGGGCAGCCCTTCCGGGGCTGGGGGGGGGGGTATGCTGGGGGATCCGTCTTCTGATTCTCCTTGGTCCCGAGCATCCCTCCAGCCGACCTCCTTGCTTGTTCCTCGGCCCAGGCCCTGAGACGCTGAGCTGGAAGAGAAAGCTGCCCCCTCCTCCTCCTCCTCCTCTCCTGGGCACTTGGAGCTCTGCTTCCGCAATTCCAAACAGAGGCCAACCTCC